>JAHZND010003998.1:0-10604 GCA_027744115.1 Acrocyrtus sp. NNG-2020 | reverse complement strand
CTGATCTCAAATTATACAGCATCGTTTTCCCTATAAATCTTTGTTAAATCTTTTTATTGTACACTGAAACTTGTACGTTATAGTAGAAATGTACATAAATAAACGTGCGAATATCTGCGAGAAAAGAAAACAAGCAGCAATTGGATTGCAGTTTCACGAATTCTTGTAATAGAAATGGTACATTATGAAGGGGAGGATAGAAACACAGGGTGTTATAGGAGTTGTTCTGTTGTGTAAAATTCGGAAATTGATTTTGGATTTAAACTGGATACTTAGGCTTCTCCTTTACAATGGTGGCGTAATATTTTCCTACACGTATTCTGGAAACTCTCATCTGTTCTCTCCCATTTCTCCTCTCGCTGAGCATCATACTGTGGCCAAAACGCTTTCGTAACACGAGGACAGCCAGAAAAGGAGGGACGAAACAGCGAGCAAAACAGCAGAAAAGGGGAGCAAACACAAGATATATTGGCAATGTGAGAAAACGTGTCCTTAAATACATCAGTCTGCTGCATGGCTCTCTTGATCCTGGAGTAAATGGATTCTGTGAGTCTGATTCCTAGGTAAAATATTCAGCCATGGTGTTTTCTCCACAAAACGCATGCTTTTGCCTAAGACGCGATATAGATTTTTTTCCTTGAAAATACTTTTCACATACTGAAAAGGATTTAGTAAATCAATGCGTTTGTTTTATTTGTGGTATTTTCCTTTCTCCTTATTCTCCAGTCAACGCCGAGTGACATGGATATGGAGGGAAGAACAAATAAAACAAGCCAGTATCTCTAGCTACTAGTGCACGGTTGTTGGTTGGGGAAAGAACATCAGTTTTTTAGCAGGGTGTAAATTCAAGAAGCGATTTTATTTAAACATTTTGGAAAGCTACTTTTATGAAAAAAAAACTTTTTCGTGGTTTCGTGCTGTGAATTTAAAGCTTGTCTCTAGTTGATCGTCAATCGTACAAAAAAATGCATATTGAAATTGAGACCTTGTAGTCTTGTAGGATATATGGCTGTTTTGTAGAATTGGTTTTGTGCTTTCATCACTTGCCACAAAAAGGGAAAAACTGGCCTTGTGTTTATGCATTTATGCGTACTTTCCTAATACGAGTCACTTAACAATAGTAATTTATTCGGGTGAAATAAAATAATAATTCAGCGGAGTGTTCTGACAAAGAGGAGAAATGTGTTCAACTGGAGCAGCGGAGCACAGCATAATAGCACACAATAGGAACGGAAGGGAGTAACACGGTGTAACAGAATTGAGGTTATCTCTGATCTGATGCAAACTAAAGTGCTTCTCTACTCCACAGGACTAAAAGTAGGATTTTCGTCAAGTGCTGGCAGATACACACTCGCAAAGGAAGAGTTTCCCACATCATCGCTTCAGCTCTATAATTCAGCATGGAAGAGAACCAGCAAGAGGAAAAGTGCAATAATGCGGAGGAAAAATATGACAAAAGGATGCTCGAGAGTGACAACATGGTGAGGGAATGGAAGAGTTTCATATTTAAGCCCGCCGAGCCAGAAAATTATGAGGATATATTGAATCACATGAGGAGCAGCTTTTACCGCGATGAGCCCCTCAACCATCTAACAGGTTACTCGGAGGAAAAAGCGAAAGATATGGACAGCATGATCATGGAGTACTTTCAAGATGGGCTTAGTCACATCGTCCTGGAGAAGGGGACTAATCAGGTTTGTATTTGAATTTGATATGATTTCGCAACAAGTAGAGACATACCTATACCAAAACAAAGTAGAAGTGCAAATAAACAAGTATCTGTATTTTATTTTATTGTTTTTGGGCTTTAGATGTGACGGATGATATAATAAAAGTTGCACTTTGCCTCCATACGTTCAACGTTTTTTCATGGAGCAAATGTGCCAGAGTCGAGTGCTTTCTCCAAAAAATTACATTGCTTTTCCTCCTAGTATGAGTATGAGAATTATATTAGCGTTATACATAAGTACATCACCTACTTCACATTGTCAGTCAGTAGCAGTAGACATGTCTCACGTCTCCGTACCTTGTAGCAGTAGTCGCCATCGCCTCGTACCCAGCCAATAAGATAAGGAATGCAATTTGATAGAAAAGAATTTTGACTTTGTTTTGTGCAGATAGCTGGTGCAAGGATAATAGCTATTCACAGACGGGAAGAACATACGGACGTTCCAAGGGAAATGCATTCTCTGGAAATGAAAAAAATATGGCCCTTTCTCCACGAGTTAGATGAGAAGAGCAACATTTTCGAGTTTTATCCAGACCTAGATTCCTACGCTGATCTGTTCATGGCATCTGTGGATCGTCGCTTTCGAGGTCAAGGACTTGCTACGGAGATGTATGAAGGTGCCATTCCTTTTCTAAAATCTCGAGGGATTCGGTTAGTTAAGAGCTGCTTCACCAGTCCCTTCACAAGAAGAATCGGCAAGAATCTGGGATTCCGGGAACTCGCAAGAAGACAGTTTCGCGACTATTTTGATGAGAGTGGAGAAGTCATTTTTGCAAACGCATGGAGAAAATGATGAGGCAGTTATTGGTGTTCTTGAGCTTTAAAGTTGAGGATAAAAATTTGAACCAAACATTCCAAGAGATAACTTCAGGCAATTGAATTGGGGGTGTCAGTTAACAAATAAAAAAGTAGTCCATCGAAGAAAAAATCAATCAGTACTACACTACATGCTTTCTCTCTCAAACTAATTAAGACAGTATTACCGAAGTAGAAAGAAAAGTAGTTAAATAAATCCAACATTTATCTTTCGTAGTATTAAATTAAAATACTAAAATTCGGAATACAAAAAACAAACTACATATATAAGTGTATGCAGTATTAGTCCTACGTCCTACCTACCTCAGAAATATGTGGAATAGCTTTTCTAAAATTTAAGTTCAAAACACATTCTTAAAACTACTGTCACGATTTGTGTAATAATAGCAATATCATTGAAATTAACACCGGCAAAAGTATTATATTCCAGATTAATTGTACAAAACAAATTACAGTTACTACAAAGGAGGGTTTCTGAAGAGAAGGCATGCAATGGAAATGAATCTAGATAAATTCTGTAACGAACCAGATGTACAATTTTTAAACAAAATCCAATATTAAATATTATTTATTTTAAGGACTATACCAAGGGCCAATGGTTTTGTTGACCTGCTTGGCTCTGCTTTTATTTATTCAATCATTAGAAGGCTAAATATTTAATAGCTTAATGACCCGCCACAGAAATAATAATGTCTGCTATAGTTTTTTTTATCTTGTTATGACCACGTATGTTCATACGACTTGATATTAAATATTCATGAAATGCATCTTCTCCGTACTTACCTAAGTTCATGAGAAAAGTTGTAAAAATATCAAAACTTTCTCCTCCTTATCCATCTTGCTTTCTTCATGACTGATAAAGTTTTTCGGAACCTTTATAGAGCCCAATCACGTATTACTTATTTCTTGAAACTGCATAATAAAAAGTGTAACGTTCTGTGTAAAAAGCAGTTTCATTTTTTAGCAGTCGCGGGCACAATGTGCTAACCACAGAGTTTTAAAGAAGTGAGTCATGCAAAGTAGAGAGCGTGGTGGCCGACAGGAAAACACATTTTTGAAAAGGAACGAACAAGGTAGCCATATAATGCTTACCTACGTACACATGTACCTAAAACTTTGGCTCCATACATGGAATATCTTACCTGATTCCGACGTTTGTCATGATTTCCCACAGCACTAATATCGTGAAAGGCTTAGAAAAAGTTTTACGGAATTTCCTACGTACCTATTCACTATTACATTTTTGTGATAGTGCCAAGTAGTAATATTGGAGAAGGGAGAAAATTAGTAAGTTTAACGGAACCTTTGCATGTACATCCTTTTACTTGGCACGTCGCAAGGGATTTCAAAGTTTGGAACGATGTTTTCACAGTAAGCCCCACAAGATCAAATATGCGTGGCATTATGTTCCTGGTAGAAAAGGGACAAATAGTAAAATCTCTTCTTTTCATTTTCATCCTTTCAACAACTCTGTGCTATGATGTACATGACGATCATACATAGCACAGTGTGTCTGTGCAAAAGTATCGGGAGAGATGTAAAAAGATTATTGGAATTGAAAGCAACTGTACAAAAAGAGCGATGTATGAAAGGGAGTGGAAGTCTATTTCCATTTGTATTTTTTATTAAGCTACCCGAGCCCGAATTATTTCTCGAATTCCACGAACACAACTTTTCAAACAAAAGGAAATTTCTGTCGACCACAAACGAACTTTCATTTTCAATTACTGTCTCTCGAGAACTTTTAAACAGTGCAGAATGCATTTATGTAGCTTTCGTTATATCCATAACTCTGGAAATCCTAATGGAGATTGGCTGTTGACTATATGTTTGGTATGTTTTTTTACCACGAAAAGGAATGTGGACGAAACATGTCATGCTGGCGCTGGCATATGCCTTCCATTTAAATAAATGGCATAGCAGACAATCCTAAAACCTTTTGCATCCCTGTTCCCTACTACTGTACTGTAATAAAAAAATCGCAAGTGAACCGAGAGCAGGCCATTTGTTTTGTGATGTACGTAGGTGGCATTAAACAAACGAAGGATGGATGACATTTTGTGGAATTCCAGGCATTTTCAAGATTTGTACCACTATATCACTACCCATTATCCTGGAAAGAATTTACGGAATCTTGAGAAAAAATGTGTACTATGTATAATGTAGAGAATGAATTAGCACTTGTTCGGATACACCCTTACTGGATCTTTTATAGTCACGTTACGATCTCTAAAGTACCTACGACAGCAGTAAAGACATGTTTTATTTACAGATTCTGGATTCAGTACAGGTAGCGTGTAGGAGTAACAAAAAAGGGGAAGGAAAAGATTAAAGATAGGAATGAAGGGAAAGGGGAAACGTCTCGTTTACCGCTTCATCACATCCACAGTTTGGCTATCTACATAAAGCCATTTACATGTAAGGAGCGTATAAAATTTGCCACGCTGTTATTTTTAAATTCATTCCACGCAGCGTTCTCTCAATTATTGTTTCCTTTCTAGTCCTCTCACATTGCATTTCTCTCACACATGCCAGGGAAAACTTTGTCGTGTTTATTATGTTGTGGCTTTTTAGTGTATTCTTTTACCCGGAACAGGAATAATAATGAACGCGCTCTTTGTAAATAAAAAATAATATTTTGGGCCTGCCAGCTATCGCTCTCTCCGTATGCAGGAATATTCGTTAAATATTGATAAACAAAGTCTCCCACACTCTTCAATTTGCTTGTTAGTGAAACACATCAGGCGGTGGCCGGAATTTCTGGAATGAGTGAAAGAATCTCGAGGTGGATTAAGTCTATTCATAACAATGTTATGCGGGGTTTGCGTTTCTTATTAGAAAAGTTCCTCCAAGAATAGAATGAGGTTGATGAGAATGGGCAAAGTTTTCTGTGTATTCAAGCAGACTTTAGATTACTTCAGCGATTCCATGTAAAGGCATGCTCCCTTTTTAAACTACGGTGATCGATGAAAAAGCAGGCATGGGATAATAATCGCAAATATATGTGACTTATACTTTCCTCGGAAAGAAATTTCTATGCGTAGGTAAGTTGACCAATTACTTTGTAGATTGCGGAGCGTGGGTGTATGCGTATTGCGTATATACAACGGAAAAGGAAAAGGACTACTGCTTTGGACAGATACTGATTGCACTATTTTTCATTTAGTAATAAAAATGTCCCCATATTTTATTTTTTGCGCTTTGGATTCAGCTTTATAGGGACTGGCGAGTAAAGTGCCAGTAACTTATTGTAAACATAGTTTTGGAGAAGAAAATTAAACTGTACTGGCGATTTACCTTTTCGTTAGAAACTGGACTGAATATTTTTTATTCAGTTTTTTATCATATAAATTCCAACGCGTTTTTCCCACCCTGCTCATATCCTAATCCCGTTGGATGTTACTTTTGGTATTTCAATTCGAGGTTGTGTTTGAAATACAGCAGCACGATTATCTGATTTCGGTATGCAAAAAAGCAAACACAAAAGTTCATTCTTTTGTGAGGAAACTCGTCATTCTTTCAACTTTGAAGGATCAAACTTTTCAGAATTGTGGGAAAAGTTTAAATTTGGTGTAATGGGGCAAATAGACGGGCAGTTTGCAAACATCCGAAATTTAGCGATCGTAAAAGTTTCATATGTGAAAAAGATGTATTATTGAGCCTTTCAAAAAAAAGTTTTTCCACAACTTTCAAAAGAAGATAAAAAGCGAGAAGCGGTTATGTACGTAGGCATTACATTATGCATCAATAGGAATATGAAAATTTGGCATTTACAAGTATAAAACGGAGAGTGTGCTCGTGGATACTCGTACTTTCTAGGATATATGTATATGACTACATCTTTTTTGTTATGTAATAAACGACGCATTGGCACAATAGAGAAAGGCTTGAGTGTAAAATTATACACTGAATAAACATCAAAAGTACATACATTCCCTATATGCTACGCTCATATATGTGCGAACGTGAATAAACGAATGGAAAGAGAACGAGTAGGAAATGAGATGAACTTTCCCTCTCCTATCTTTTGCTCACCTTGGGTTTGGGTTGCCGTGCTTAGGAAGTAACAAGTAACATACGGCAAAATGGTGAGGTTGGCCGAGTGAAAGTATCTATCTGAGTGAGTGTGGCTCTGTTTGTACACGCTTAGACGAAGATAGAAGAAAGAGCCTGGAAGAAAATGGCATTGCCTATATCTGGAGTAGCAAAAGTTGAACTAGAAGTTCAGGAAGCAAGCGGGAGGAGAGTTTTCATTTGAAATTGGTTCCCTTTCCAATTCTGGTCTAGACTTGGAAGGGAGCGTGAGGGGGAAAGAAAGCACGAAAAAAGAAGAGGGGGAACCAGTGACAAAAAAAGCAGAAATTGCTTCGGCTTCCTCTCATTTTGTTCAACATCAGTTAAGCTAATAAAAACGATAGTAGAGATAGTGTTTCTTGGTATGGATGTGCTCCCATTAATTGTTATTTTTTCGACCATTACCTCGAGGCTTCTGGAAAAGAGATTGTTTGAGCTGAGCTGCTTTATTGCAAGGAAAGTTGAGTAGGAAAATGAAGAGAAAGTGTGGAACCTACTGAAGGAGAAAGTAGAATGGAAGGAAAGTAAGTAAGGATCTCTGAGTAATACAGAAGCTCGACAAATGTTTAGTGAAAGAAATACTTTGTGAATTTGATGGGACTCCGTGATATTGCCACCAGAGTTTGAGTGACTTACAGAGGTGAGGGACAGAAAGAGAGACGTGGCTCAACAGATGCACAGGGAGAAAAAAAGAAGAACATTTGTTTATTAAGGACAATATGCTCCGTGTGTGGTCGTGTAATGCATGCTTACTTATAGTATTTGAGCAGAATCCTTTACTAGAGTAAATTGTGAAAGGAATATGTGCGAGTGACTCCTGCCTTGATTTTTACCTCTCTCTCTCACCACCACAAAACAACTTTTTTCACTTTCCTTTCACTCACAATCACGATACATATAAAGAAGAAAGAAGGGAGCCTCTGAATAATACATTCCAGTGAAAGTAATTACATATCCTCTCCTCCTTGTGAAAGAAGACGGGAATATTTCGCTTCATTTTAGAGGGGAGAGCAGAACAGGTGAGAGCTTTCTAATGATAGCATGTATGGTGCTTATTCCTTTAGCCCCTATCTTACAGAAGTCGAAAAGTTGGGGAAAGTGAAATAAAAATTGTCTTTGCACAGCACATTTACCACACGCACGTTCTCTTTGTCTCCCTTTGTATTTGTATCGTACTCGAGCTGTAAAATAAGCAGAATGAATTATTTAAAACGAAACTGATGATTTTTTCTAACCAGTTTTTTGCTTTGTCGCATATTCTTGTGTAAAAGAATTATTTTTGTGGTTAATGCAGAATATTTTAGGAAGCAAAGATGGCATCTTACGTAGAAGGAGAATGGAAAAACTTTCGTTTCCGGATGGCGGAGCCAGCTTTCTACCCGTGCATTTTGGAACATCTACGCACCAATGTGTACCAAGATGAGCCTTTAAACCGAATTGCAGGCAACTCGGAAGTGAAAGCAAACGAGTTAGATAATCTTGCCATTCAGTACATGGAAGAAAATCTAAGCTTCTTTGCTGTTGAGACGAATTCCAATAAGGTTACTTTCATTTTTCTCTTGACTCCAAGTACCTAAATACTCGGGGATTTCAACGGATTAATTTTTGAGTTGCAAATTGCTGACATTCACGGCATGGATTAATTCGGGAAGAGAGAAAGAAGGAGCAAGGACACATTGCAATCGAAAAATTGTTTGCAGTATCTTTCCTTGCAATATGCACGCTAGAAATAAGAAATGAGATGAGAGAGTTGAAATCCCAGATGTAAACCTTATGTCCTTTATGCGACCATTTACTTTTATTACAATTGCCTCTCTTTCTCCTGTTTAACTATGCGAGAAGGATGAGACTTTTTAGTCAGCCGTGCAACAGGAGAGATTTTTTTGCAGCAGCTTTTCTACCTTTACCTATTTTATATCTATCTGTTTATAAGCGGAATAATTTACTGTCTTGTTGGCCCCGCTCTCCTAATTTATGTATACATTTGGGTTGGATTAGGTTGTTGGAGTGCGTATTATCCGGGAAATGTCGAAGGACGCTGTAGCACCAAACATGAGTCTGATCCAGTCCCCGGAGCTGCAAAAGATGATCCCTTTCATTCTTCATTTACAAGAGGACGGAAAGGTGTTTGAAACTCTTGGCATTGATGAAATTGCTACGCTGGTTTCTGTTTCCGTTGAGCGTGAGTTCCGGAGGCAAGGACTAGCATCGGAAATGTACCGTAGATCATTAGCAATGCTGAAAGCCAAAGGATACGCTGCTGTTGAGGGCTACTTTTCTAGTCCACATTCTAGGAAAGTTGCATCCAAACTGGGATTCCAACAGCTGGCAGTGTCCTACATCGGGCAGTATGAAAGTTCGCAAGGAGAGTTGGTATTTCCTGATGCGAAACCAGAAGATTTTGTCTCGCTAATGACCTTAAAGCTTTGAATTACCTTGTTAAGCTAAGCCACACTAATGTTAACAATATTCATATTCTATTTAACAAATTGGTTTACGTTAAATTCTATTTGCACAGCAGCAAAAAAAATTTGGAAACTACATTTCAAACAACTTCTTCATGAACTTTACTATTACCATTGCATTACCCAAACCGACAATCAAATGAAGGCCCAAGTGGGCCTGGCTATTTAGCTTTTGCACATAAAAATAAGTATCCATATTCGCATTGGTATTAAAATACTATTACTTAAGCGCACTATAAAAGAGTTCACAACTCTGTTTTTACATACATACTTGGTTTTTTCAATCTATATTGGTAGATACGTCAGAAGTTCCAAGTACCGGCACTATACAAACTGATTTCAAGAAAGAGCGTGAATGTTATATAATAGATCGCCTTTTCCAATTCGTTCAATTTAAAAATGTGTATTCTGTATTCATTTATCATGGATTCGTTTTTGCTTGGGTGGAATGAACTATACGAATGAAATAATGTAGTAACCAGCAGACGCAATTCACAGAGAAGTTAATTACGTCTGCATAAGTGTACTAGTTAATGCTGAGTGTGTACAGGTACGTATGTATAATGTAGGCATGCATGCTTTAAAATAATGAAGGAGTTTCCATTTCAAGGAAGCATGCGGTTAACCGTTTCAATATTATAACCAGACTCTTCCAACATTGTCAAAATATTCGAGTATTAACCAGAGGTTAATGGTGATATGACTTTTTATAGACGCTTTGCTGGCGTCCCTTACACTGTATAATTAAGTTGCCAAAGTTTAGCATACCGCGAAAAACACTCTGCTCTTGCTGTGTGCTCCTTTCTCATCCCTTCTTTCTTGGCTCGATTAACGATTAGGTTCCCTTCCGGGAAAAACAAAATGCATGTTATGTTCCAAGCTGTAAAAATATGGTGGCTAAAAATAGTTTCTTTGTAGCATGAATCATTACATATAAAATAAACCTACTATACAAGAAACAAGATACTTACAACCATTTCCTATTTACTTAAATAACTAACTTAGAAATTGATTAAAATGAAATATGAAACTCCCGCGTATTGCATAATTTTGTTCTTCTATAGGTTAGGTACATAATAATGTATACTTTAATGTACAGCATAATACTTACTACATACATGTATGAGCTTGGCTTTACTGTGAAATCTGTACGTACACAAATACCACTGATTACTTTCAAGAATATACTTCATCGATGTAAAACTTAATTACGTCTTGGCAAATGAGTATGACGTGCTAATAAACTTAATACCAAACTTAAAATAAGATTGGTAAGCTTGCATCATTGTAAACTTATTACCTCTTTTTCATATCATAAAAGCCCCTGAAATAAACAAAAAAGCTGTTAATGTAGCATTTTTATAATAAAAGTAATAACAAACCACTGAAATTAATTAACTTATTTCAAACACTAGAGCATCAGAAGAATGAGCAATATTCAGCATCATTACTTAAGCTTACCAGCAGCCACTATTCATCCTTGCAATAAACTGGGTCTGATTTATGCAGATATATTAATT
>JAHZND010003997.1:0-10459 GCA_027744115.1 Acrocyrtus sp. NNG-2020 | reverse complement strand
CGTAAAGCCATTTATTAACTTAATTGGTCGGGAGAACAAAAATTAATGGAAAGCAATAATTACAATTCCTGCATTTTAAAACATTAGAGATCGCTACTATGTCTAGGTTGCATTGCATTGGTGCACTCAAAACCCCACCACTTCACTTCTCTGGGTGACCACGTCATGCATCAAATAAATTGAGACGTGAGACCTGCCTGAAGTGATGAGAATTCAGAATTACATACATATATTGTACGTACATACGAAGTAAGTTACTACAGGCCCGAAATTACTAAAAGTAAGAATTATTCATCCGTACGTTGCATGAAATTGCTGATTTGAAGATTGACGGAATCTGAATTTTAGTTTAGTAGGTATTCTGGGGTGAATATGAACAGGGATCATTGTATCGTCATATTTCATAATAAAGTCTACTTAAGTTTTTTGAAGAATGAGGATGAATATTTTCATAAAATAAGAAATTTAAACCCTGCTACAAGCTATAGTAGTTTGCTCCCATTTCGCTTGTAGAGATATCGAAGGAAAATATCACGTATGACTTAACTCTCTACTCAAAATCTTCTAATAGGATTGCGTCATTCTTTGTTTATGACTACGCAAGGCTTTGCCTTAAAACGGTATCTCCTTTCCTTAATTTCATCAAAAAGTTTAATTCAGCTTTCCGCCGTGTTTATTTTAAAGGGCGTATTTTTTACTATGTTGCTCACAGCCGCGGTTCTGCGACTGCACTGCACAGATAGGAGCTCCTGAGCTGATTGTAAAGTTTTATGGATTATTTACTTTACTTACATAACGAATGGATGTATGTCTATGTTGTGATATAAACATTTAGCCGAAACAAAAACGCTAACAACAGCACTCCACTCATGGTACGGTTCTGCTCCTGCCTTTTTAATGACCTTGGTCTGTCTGTCTGCCTTTATGTCTGTCTGGTTTTATGAGCTAGCTTGCTCATTCTAATCTAACACCTTGCATATCACTTCAGTATGAGAGAGATAAGGCGAGTGAGTGAAGTTGGAGTCCAATGATTCCGGTGGAAAATTGACCGGCTAGCTGCTGCTTATTTCTGATAGACTACTTATGCTGTCTATTTTCCTACAATCGAGCAAAAAAAGAACTCAAACATGAGCGAGCACTGACCAAGCTAATATCCAATTTCATCAAAATGAGAATTACATTAAACATAGGGAACAAATTATGATATGACTAAGCAAAAATGTCACTGACTTATCTACCAAAGCAGCACTGTTTTTATTACTACTTTAAACCTATTTATTTTTATATTTATAATAAAACTCCATCCGGCTCTAATTTTACTTTTACAATTGTAATTCGCAAGGAGCCAGCTACTAACTTGAGTCTAGCCAATGCATGTAATGAGCTGGAAAGTGTCCACAATAGAATCGTAGCCTACGGATAAGACAATACAATATCTTCATGACATAGCGAACTGAATTGATGAATGAAGAATATTGATGTTTTCAAAAACAATCTTAATCTAAGATTGTTTTCTGTGAGCAACGATCTCTAACTCTCTGTCTCACGGCTATGACTATGTATTTTTTCCGACAGGAACTATCGATCCACCACTCATGTCTTCATTAGGTATGACCGCACTGGACATGACTAAAGCATACTTGTGCATGTAAGAGCAGTTGTACAGTTTCATAAAGTGAAAACCCGCTTTCCTTTTGTAGTTTTTAGATTTAGCATACTATTAGAACATAATGACGTGTGTTGTTGCTCATACTTATGTAGCTGAAGCAATTATGTATTAGGTAGGGAGTAGGTATTTGCTTTACTCTTTCCGGATTATTCCTTTAAAAGCGCTAGGCTTGGTGGTCGTCGTCGTCATCATGCATTATGTATACGTTCATAATAACTGCTGATCATTATCATATTTGCCATCTGGGGCTTGACTTGTCTGCACTTTTGCAAGTGTATGTAGATTCTATATTGTACAGTAATGAACACAGAGATCCTTCTGTCCGCATAATAACTTTTGGAATAAACGGATTATGTAATGTGCTTAATGGGCATAGGACTTATGTTGCTTTTTTGAAGCCATTCTGTGGTGTTTGTGCATGTGTGTGGCTGCGGCGGTGAAAGTGTACAGGGAAGGCAGAAGAGGTAAAGATTAAATTGGAAATTTTGGTGTCGATGTTCTCTCCTTTCTTTCTACTCCCTCGGAATGCACGTCGTTCACTTTCTAGCCGAGCCCTTCGTGAGCTTTCGTTGGCATACCGGCATAAAGTTGGCTGGTGAAAGCTGCAGCCGGCCTCGTTCTCCAGAAAAGCCCATTCTCAGTAACTTTCTCCTGCTTAGCGTTCTGCTGAACCTAATATATATATATGTGTGTGCTTTCTCCGTCTGCAGGTCTGCCGGGTAACCTTGAGGAAAGGAAAGGCCATTCCCTTCTGTGCGGGTCTGAATAAGTAAACGATAGAGACCTGACCGACTCAAGATAGCAACGGAGAGGGAGAAAAAGCGAGACGGCAAGGAAAGCAACTGCTTTCCCTCGTCGTAGTATTCCCTCACTGTGTGTTCACATTACATACTCTGTCGTGCACCAAACTTATCATCATTTGAAGCATACTCATTTCTCCGAATTCCCGGTGCCCAATGCAAGCACTGGCAGTTCAGGAAGGACGCGCGTCGTCGCAAGAGTGGTATGTTCATTCCATCATTTAATTATGTTTGTAAATTTTTATAGCAAAAGGCTTGAGAGTTTTATGTAAGATTGAAAAAGCAAATGCTTGAAGGTTTTCTCTCATATTCTTTGATGTTCATATGCAAAAAGTAACAGAAAGGGAAAAACCATTGGAAACTGTGTGGTGACGTCAGTGAAAGTCGACCAAAATCAAATTTTGGAATGAACCTCTGAAAGCTTTAAAATCGTAGAGTGAATATAAATATCGCATTTCACGAATGAGCTCTTAAATAATAAAAAAAAACTTGTGGAGAGTTAGTAGCTGAGCTGTATTGTGAGTAAAACATGCTTTCCATTACATATATTATGCATCCCAAATCATCAGCAAGACAATGAACATGCCAGAGACAGACAGGATTGCAAAAACGGGCCAGACGGTTTAGTTGCCAACTCAGTCACTCTCCTTTTTCTCGGTTTCTCTTCTCCTTGCTTCTCTTATTACTAAGAAACTACTGTGCTGCTGTTCGCTTCTCATACCCTTTCGGCATGAGTATGAACGAACACTGTACAGCAGCAGTGGTATAGTACGTGCATCACAACCACACACAGTCATCCAGTCTTTCCCTTTTCTTGCTCCATGATGACTGATCTTATGATGAAGAATCAAGAAGTAGCATAGCATGGTTTTCTTGGAAAAAAATTCTCAGAAGAAAATATGTTCATGTAGAATTGTCTGAGCTGGGCTAAGCAAGGTGTCGTTTCAACCTCGCAGATTTTATACGAAGTGCACCACCACTTCACTTTCTCAGTACACGAGCTTGAAGGAGTATAATAAAAGGAGTGTAGCACACGATTCCGCTTGGCTCTACGTTGCGTTGCCTTCTTTTTGCAGTGTGAACTCCTGTGTATTTCGCACCAGTGTTGCGTCACAAATGCTCGTCTATGCATGTATGATTTCCTTTTCGTTTCATGTGAAAGGAAAGGTAATCATGATAGTTGTTCGTGTTTGTGCACTGCACTCAAATTCTGCATAGAGCATGGTCCAGCTCTCGCATAATAATGAGGGGATGCAGCGTACACACACGTTCTGTTACGTGTAGAAATGAACAAAAAAAAGCAGACAAAAATGTCAGTCTTTTCGTTTTTTTTACCGAACCTGAACATGCAAAAGCTCGTATATATAGGCACAGACAAGTGCATTTTTCCACCAAGTTTGCAAACGTGAAGAATACAAAGAGCAGCAGAATACAGAAAGTAGACCCATTTGGCTGTAGCCGTTGTGCTTTTCAATTAAACTAAGGAGATAAGAAGAAAAGTGGTAAATAAGTTAAATGATGATATGTAAATGAAATTTCATAGGTGGCTGCTATAATAGCATCATTATAATAAGAATTATCATCATATCATGGTGGCCTTTGCTATATGCTGACTATATACTATTTTACCTAGCTATGTCGTTTCGTAGCTTGCGATTCGTCTATCGCAATGAAAAATTGCAGCAGTATGGATTTTGTATGAATTAAATGCATTTATTCTATTAAAACTGTCATGTTCACGTTACTGTTGGAAAACAAAATCATTCACTGCTCTTCCAATCCAAATATACTAGCTGAATACAGTGAAATTAAGCTAGAAAAGTATACAGCTAAAACTTGGAAGAGCTCATGCATGTTGGAAGGAAAAAGTGTGTCTATTTTTTAGAAGGAGCAGCAGTCTCGCCAACGGCCAACAGTCAAGCTAGTCAGTCACATATTTGCTGCAGTTTCCCTACTATCCGTCCATGTCTTGTACGTCATACGTCACAGAGGAAAAAAAGACCCGAAGAGAAAGAGAAAATGAAAAAATACCTAAAAGAAATAGGTAAATAATTTCATGCAAGCAGTTCGTATTTTTTCAATGTGGACTATGGCAAAATGTATTACACGATATAAGAATTTGTCTGGAAGTGCTGAGTGCCTTGGTCTGTGTGCGTGCACTGGTATACCCGCACAGTGGTGTTGCAGTTACTGATAGACAGTAACCAAAAACAGTATTATTTCAGCATTCAATGCGATTATGCTTTCATTTATATGTCTATAAAAAAATTATATAATCAAGTTTATAACAAATGAAATTGCAATAAGCTCTGGACTCGGAGGCTAGACAAAATGGGTTAAATTGAGCAAAAGAAAAAGACTTGTAATAGCCGGCTTCTAAAAATTTTTCCTGAAATTCAGTTAGTTAACCGGTTCGAAGGAAATGGTTCATTCGTCATGTGAGTTTCTTGGAAAGAGGAGTATGTAATATCTATTTTTCACACGTGGAATTGTCCTATAATTANGTTAGTTAACCGGTTCGAAGGAAATGGTTCATTCGTCATGTGAGTTTCTTGGAAAGAGGAGTATGTAATATCTATTTTTCACACGTGGAATTGTCCTATAATTAATTATTAAGCAGATATACAAAAGAATCAGACTGAACGTATGTATAGGTAGTAGTAGAGGGATATTGTAACTATAGTAAAGAGATGTAATATACCTACGTACGAATATTTCTTCGTAATACACGACGATAAAGGAAGATATGACGTGTTCCTGTGCTGCACCGTGATGTTTTTCAGACATACAGGGTAAACATGTATGTACGTAATATGCGCACGTTGTCTCGTTCCGATTCCATTTTTTGTCAGTCTTGTGAAGTTGGTTATATGTCTCGTCTCGAGCTCTTTTCTCTTATCCTATGACTCGCGATAGTCGCGATCGCGATAGTAAGCTTGCATGAGTAAGGGAATATTTTCGTCTGGCTTTTTTAAGAGAGAGTGAGTTTAGCTGGTTGCGTTATTAGAGAGAGAGAAGGGAATGCAGAATGTACTTTGTTTCTCACAAAAGCATGGTGAGGAACGATGGCGAGCGAGACATGAAGGATCTGACTGAGACAAGCAAGCGGTCATAGACAGAGGAGAAATTTGTAATGATAAATAAATGTATGTTAGAGTTGGTCTGGTGTGGATATAAGCATGTGTAAAATGTAAGGAAAACAAGATTCTTCTTGATAAATAATGAATTAAATAGCGAGTATTGGGCTGCTCTGTTACTCTGCTACTTTGCTTTGCCAATGCTGTTTGTTGCTGTTGCTGCTGAGATGAATCTGAAAGTGTTGCAGTTGCAGAGTTGCAACAGGACTTTGTTTTATAATTTTTATTGCTGGTAAAATAGTAATGATGGTAATAATAAAGGGACAGAATGTTGAAGACGAAGTGTGCGTATAGGGGTGGTTGATGATGATGATGGTGGTGGAAGTTGAGAGGAGCTCATTGCAACGAGACAGACAGACGAGTAGTCACAGAGGAAATGACTGTCTGGCAGAGAAGGAGAGATACACAAAGTTACAAAGAGTGTCGAGTGTGTACTTACTTTAACGTGCGACAACAATTAAGTTTACCTACATGGATTTTTCTCTCAGCGGAGGAATTTTAATACGAATTTGCTATTCAATTCAATTCTTTTTCTGTAAGCTGATACTGCTGAAAGCGTAAAGAGTAAACTGAAACGTGCATATATTCATACCGTAAACACTAACACCGGTGGTGTTTGCAGCGGAGAAAAAACTGATATTGGTTCATAGATCCCGAGAGCTGTTTGTGACAGCAGATGTAACGTCTCCGTTTGGATAGAGACTATGTCACCAAATCATCAAAGACTGATTCAGTTCATTCAGAGAGAGTAAATAAATTTTTATAGCTATTGTGTTTAACAGTGTGTGGGTGGAAGACGAAAAAACATGGAAATGGTGGAAGGTCTACCAATGAGCTCAGTTTTCTTTTGGAATGGATAGGGAAATGGAGATGCGACTGCGGCTCCAATAAATAGTTCTGCAGTTGACTGTAATAAATTCTTGATTGAAGGCTGATTCAGTTCTGAAAATTAGCTTCCTTTTGTTGCTTATACATTGCAAAAAATATTTACTTACTTGTCGTTTGTGATTGACTGATCTCGTTTTAGTGAAGTTACAGGGGACTGATACGATTTTCATTTTTCCATTGCGTCGAATAAACCAGTGAAGTTAAGCGAGAAACCTTTCAATTCTAAGTCAAAGGGGAAACAAAAATGCCAAAATAAAAGTATACGAGTAGTTGTGAGCTATACATGCTATGCACATGTGTTGACGTTTGCTTTAGTTCAGTTGTCTGTCAGTTTCATCGGATCGGAGCACTCTGTACAGGTACATATTAGCCTACTAGAGGGGCAAAGTGAAAGCTTTACTTTCTCATTCATGTTTTCAGCATTTAAGTAAAAAAAAGTATCCGAATGTTTGCCTTTGTGGAAAAAGAGAATGATTCGCATCAAGCCAAAGTCCCAACTCCTAACCTAGCCCAATAGTAATTTAAGTGAAGAATGAAATAAGGGAAACTATAGTGCGCCCTTGAAAGCAGCCACTTTTGTTTTTTCAACTATTACTATGAAAGGCGATGGAATGGGGTGGCGAGATGGCGATATTTTATATGTTGCATAATGTATACCTAGCAAGAGACTCAGCCGATTATGTGTGAATGGTGATAGAACTGCAGACAGTCCGTAATTTTCAAGAAACCTGTATACGTTGTTGAGTTCTCTAAAACGAAATGAAGCCAAAAGCGATCATGCATTAGTTTGCAAATTACATATTAGATTCAAGGGCAGGCCATTATACACAGATATTTCTGCAGCAGGAGAGCTAACCATGGCACGACAATGAAGCTAAAGCTTAGAGATCTCGCGGAATAAAATATACCTTTTCAATCATGTTGTGCATATCCAAGAGCCAATATACATTTTAACAATTAATTTTTTCTTCTAAAGATTTGCATTTAACTTCGTCATCCCGAACATTTTTTTTATTTTCGTTTGTATCTGTACGATAATTTTTGTCTGCATTGCCGCTCGACTGGTGTCTGTCTGTCATATTTTTGTCTGAAGTGCTTCTGGTTGGGGTACTTTTTTGTTTTTTATTGTTATTAATGCAGCAACTCATCCGTCCACTTCAGTTCAGTAGCTCAATGTAATTTTATGATTTATGAATTATGGTAAGGTTATGGCGAGGCGCAGAAATAAATGCATGTTTTGACGATGATATGATGATGTTGACGATGATGATGATCAAATGGTTGATAGTCTTGCATGGTCTCTAATCGCTCCTGGCGAAATAGAAAAAGGGCAAAAGCTGAATGCCTACGTGTACCTCGACGAAGGAGTAGAGATACTGACAACAAAAGACCTAGGATTGATCGGTGATTAATTATTCATTCTTGTGGTAACCTTCCGTGGCGTCGTCATCCATGTATTGCTATATTGTACCTACCGCTTGCTGCTTCGCTGCAGCTGTGATTGCAAACTGCGATAGGGTAACTTGAAGAAAGGATAAAATTGTGTCGTGTTTTTGTTAGAGTTTTTATTACATCAGTGCATCATCATCATCACAGCATCATCCTGCATCTCAATATTCTCTCAATTACGCTTTTTGTGCAAAATGTGCATTCATTTTGCCTTCCTTCTTCGCCTTCTTTGCTGATTAGTGTCTGCCCCTGTCGGAGTACACTTACATAGTGTAGAGTAGTAGTCTGTGTTACATGAATGCATTGGGAATATCGGCATCCTTGACTTGATAATGTGGCAGTAATGTAATGAATCAATGTCTGAAAGTGATAAAGCTGCTCATGTGAAGCATAAAAATTGCAGGAGGCCGATAATCCTTTTTTAAAGTTGTTTCTCTTGAAATGTTAAGAAAAAAGGAGAAACTGGAAGGGTGCATGAAGATGAAATGAACCAAGTGGGTTCGTAGTGTTTTCAGAAAATGTGCGCACGTATCCCCTGTGCTCTTCCCCTTAACTACTAACTGTACATTTTGTATGTGTGTATTGAAGTGTGCAAGTAAAACGGATGGCCAGTGGAATGCAGTAGAAGAGAAGACCAAAGTGAAGTGAGAGATTTAAAGGGATTCTGGCTGAGATTAGAGAGGATTAAGTAGTGAAGTGCAAAGTGCACTTGACTTGAATGAGGAATGGCTTTGCATATGAATGCTAATGGCAGCGTCACCACCACGTTTAGCAATTTTTATGAAAACTTACTTAGACAATGTATGCACATATAACACACACTACAACCTCGCCATTTATTTCGCACTGCTTTATATATATAACCCAATCCAACATCTCTCAAAAACCGAACCTCCCTCATCCATCACCATCATCATGCATGTCCTCCTCTCTCCAAGAGTATTGCACAATCATTGTTGTTTTATGCGTCCGTTACGGTTGTCTCGCCATCCATAATAGTCAAGCAGGCTCACATCATCACATAGTAAAACAATTGTGCAAATTCTACGTTTCTATCTCCAGTTCTCACTTCAGAGTGTGATGAATTGAGTTTGAGGCTGATGTCAAGTACAAGACTGGCTTGGCTGACAACAGAAAAATGTTGAATAATATTGTAAGAGAATAACTTTATAAAATGAGCAATGAGAGTATGCATGTCTAGAAAGAGTGGAAATGTGAAAAAAACTACATGAAAATACATAATGCAGCAAAAAATGCTCGCAAGGTTGCACACACTGCACTGCACATCATAATTTTGTACATGGAGTAAATATGTATTGGCTCCACATATTGCAATTTTAAAGCGTAGTTGTGCAGATAATGTCTGCTGCCTCCTACTTGCCGGTAGCTAAATGCGAATGTACTTGTGTGTCAGAATAGATATCTACTGTCTGGCTGGTGTTTTCACCAGAGTCATCATAATGGTTGTATTTGTATAATTTTTACTCTCAGTTTATACGGAGCTGAATGGCTTTCTTTTCGGCATCATCATTACTACCAGTGCAAAAAAGGATCTTTTTGCTATTAGTTTTGAAGGAATGAAACTCTGCGTGGAAAGGATGACAATGAGAGAACACTGGTTTTTCAAAAGGATAAATTCTAATTTTTTGAAGAAATTATATATGGATATGGATGCAACAACACATTAAATAGTTGAGGAACTTAAATTATATTTTGACTAAAAAAAGTGCATTGATACGTACTTTCTACAGTATGCATTAGGAATTTTTGCAGTTTTTGAAGCGATAAATATTAAGATATTTTGCATATTGCGAAAGGTCTTGGAAGGGAGGTGGAAATGAGTTGGAAGTTGGAGGTGGCACCGGCATACTATTCATTAGTACGTGAGGAGAAGTGAATCGTCTCATCTTTCAACTCTGTTATTATTATCACGATGATGATCACTTGGAAAGGTGCATCGTGTCATGTCATGCAAGAAAAGATTCTCTTTCTGACATAATGAATGAGATGATATGTGTGTGATGGTAGGAAAGAGAGAAGTGGATGTGATGCATCTTTTACGTCTTTTCTGATGGAACTCTCGATGTTGATGCATGAGGAGGGTGTAGTTAGAGAAGTCTGCGAACACAGTCAATTGCCAGATGGAAGCATAAATTGACTTTTGTTGATCTAAAGTGTGGTGCGTTTGTTGGAGATTTTCTGTGCAGTTATGTAGTTTGTAACGAGTAGTAGTGGAAGGGTCAGCAGAGTGAGAGATGCAAGAAGACGCAGTACTAGGTTTTAAGAACAAAGATGATGTGATTGATGATAGTTAATGATAGTATTAAAAGCATATACATATAATGGAAAAAATAGACATGACTTGACTGACTTAGCTGCTATGCGCGAGAGAGAAAGAGAAGCGAAAGAGGGAACTGAGAGCAACCAAGGTTTTTTCTTATCGCAGGAGAATAATCGTCTGGTTTTCTTACTTTTGGTAGGCACTGCCTGTAGTGAGTGCAATTTTGATTTTTATG
>JAHZND010003996.1:0-12708 GCA_027744115.1 Acrocyrtus sp. NNG-2020 | reverse complement strand
GTGTCAGCACGTTTTCTTTCCCTCACTCTGTCATCACTGTCGGAAGTCCCTTGTATTTGTCAATCAAATCAAAATAGTAACAGCAAAGTCTACAAGATATATCTATACAACACTGCCGCATGGGCTCTTAATTTATGTATGAAATATTACATGGAATAGGCTACCTTTATAAATTGACATCGCACAATAATGTCAAATCATTTCAAGAAAACAATAATTAAGGCTGGACAATTACAAAATTATTTATATTTATGAACTCATCAGTTTCACCTACTTACTCAAAGATTTTTGAGTTTTTGGGGGAAAGTGAGAAACGCATTAAAATTAGCAGTGCAAAACACACTCCACTTTTGTACTTCTCCATAACCCTGATGATTCATCGTTAGCAGTAAGTGCACTAAAAGTTTTTGGTTTTTATAATGATAACTTTTTGGAAAAAAATATACATATTTCCTTACAGCTGCAAACAAAAACTTTTTTTTTCTTAAAAAATGTAGAAAAAAAACCTGGCAGTGCCCTAAAACAAGTATAATGATAATGGTGACGGTACATACAATAAATATTGTTCCAGCTCCGTGTTCTGCCACTCCGAGTTTTTCCTCAGATTCCCAAAGACTATAATATGGAATTATTATGCGTTATTTAAGTCCATATATCTGTATGTGTGTACGGCATAGTTGATGTTATTTTTTTTCTTGGTGGTGGGATGGTGTCTGCTATCTTCCCCTACTGTGTCCCATCCCGGTGAGGAGAACAAGAGAGAGCAAGAAAGAGCAAGAGGGCCATTTGGTATTCACCGGGGCACCCGAAGACCAACTTTTCTCGCTTTCTCTCTCTCTCTCCACAACTTTTTTTTTACTTCTTTTCTTGAAGAAGCAGGAGGGAAAAAGCACAAGTAAATATTTGCTTAGGATGGCCCATTTCGTTTCTTCCTTGGCCACAAGTTAAAAAGAATGCGAGGAAGAGACATTGTTATGAAAACGCGACCTGCATTCACTACTCCAATAAAAATCTACCTCATCATCCACGCCGCGGCACCCACTAAACAATCATATCTCCTCGTTTCTTTTTTCCTCCTCTCCCTAGCTATACATTTTTTGCTCTTTTTTTATACTTATTGCCATCTAAAACTGTGACTTCCATCCTCTCCTTTCTTTCTCACTTTTCCCACCCTTTACATACATAATAGTGTCTGTATGCAAGCTCTCCACGTTTAAAAAAATCAACTCATCCTTTTGCTCACCTAACCTCATCATAACTTCCGTTCCATTATTTTATATACATTTTTTTTCTCCCTAAACAATAGAGGCGGAATGACGGAAGCGCGTGTGGTAATACTTACTAAACAGTCCCAACTTTCACCCCGGCCTTTTGACTCGAACACACACGGTGTCTAGTGACAGCGATAATCATAATAACAGTATAGCGCTATAAGCACCCTAAAAAGTTTTTTTTTTCTGGAACTCTCCCCATTTTAATACTTCCTCTTATACCCCTTTTCATGCACCTTGTCACATTTTTATTTTTTTTGGTGTCAGACTTTTCCTCAACCTCCCCTTATATCAGTAATAAACATAATACCTGTGATTACAATGATGTTATTCACTCGCCATTTTTTTCCCTGTACTTTTGCATTTTTAAAAGAAAAAGAGCGGAACTATATCCTCAAATGCTATCCTGTCGCATAAACATACTTACTTATACATGCAGATGGCTAAAAGTTACTGGGCTGCTCTGTATCCTCACATTCGAAATCTTTATACTGCTTAACTAGATTCATATTTTTATTTATGTACTTTTGAAAAATTGCTGTGCGGAGTGACGTCACTGAAATTTCAGAATCCAAAATTGCTTCTTTTCATCTATTATATTGCCTACCATTTAAAACCACTAAATGCTATTTATTACAGAGAGGGAATTTATTTTTACTCGAAGGAGTTGAAGAGCCAGTATATATAAATTCTGGAGTAGTTATCACGTGTATTTGACAACTGACCGACAACACACCAGGGGCCAGTTCCAGGCGATGACCTATCATCATATCTAGGAAGGAAATGTGTCTTGAGGGAGATAGGAAGCACAACAGCTTTTATTGAATTTTTATCCTGTGTACTTTTCTCTGCTGTGTGTGGCTGTGCACGGGGGATATTTTATCTTTATTATGAGCCATTTTAGAGTTTAATAAATAAATCGTTTACATCATTTGTATTTGAAGCCAGCTCTCAAGTATTTTTTTACTGTGTACTTGCACTTTTTGTAGGCACTTTCAGAAATGATAATTTCCTAAATAATTCAGCTATTCGAAAGAAATATTTCAAGTGGTCATTTTACTGAGTTTAGAAACACGGAAGCGTTCCTCCTATTTTACTCAAAGTAATAAAATTTAGTCATGAAAAATGTGTAATGATCATAGTGTGTAGTATATTTTTCTTAAAAAAGCAACAAAAAATATCACCTCTCCAGAAAAAAAAAGTGTCCGTTCTGCAATACGATTACCAAAAGTACTGTGTAACTTGGGAGCTATAGGAATGGGCAAAGTGCTGAAAAATGTACTTTCCCCCAATTTTCGTTAATGTTAGAGACTCTTTTTGAATTTTCACAGCTTCAGTTCAAGTACATTTTACGATGGCATATATTGAATTCCTGAATAAAAAAAATTGTAGCTTGACCAACTTAGTCCAAGCAAGCGAGTACGAGTAAGTGAGTGAGAGGGAAAAAGTAGCCATCTCCCTTTCTGAATGGCAATAACAGCGTTCTGATTTACGACCTGGACCCTCTCACTTTCTACTTCTGTCACCCATATAATTTTTTTTCACTTTGGTGACTACATGCTCAGAGCGCGTAGGCTGTAACGTGCAGAAGGAATTGGAAATGCACTCAGAATCTTTGAAAAATTGAAATACCTTTAGTAAATCGACTAGATCGTGAGCTTGTAGGACCACCCTGCACTGTTTCGGAATGGAGTGCAAAGTCTCATTCCATTTAGTAGTGAAAGCCATACACTTTTTTTACTTTTTTACTGGAAGTTGCGATAAATCGTAGATGAAAAGTGTAGCCAGAGATTACTCCATACATTTGATGCAGTTCAGCAAAAGCTACACTGCTCAGCTTTTCTTTTCTAGACTGTCTGCAAAAAAATATTTTTTAGCCCCTCAATACACAAATTTTTGTACGGATAGACGCAAATGGAATGCTAAAAATTATGAGCTCAGCATCTATTTACAAATAGTGGATTACTACCTACATCAAAAAGTTTGCACGTTTCAGCGCCGTCCTAAATTTAACTGTTTTCCTACTCCTTCAATAACACTCTCTACTTTTCATTATTTCAACCCTTTCAATGCTGAAAACTGTACGATATTGGGCCTTAAAGAACTTTTTATTTAAATAAAAGGCTATTCTCAACAATAGATAATTTCATCAGGTTTTCTTGATCGGAGTCTCCATTTTTCTTTTTTCCTCGAGACTGCGACATTTTTCCAGAGAGCTATCCACCGCACAACTTTTTTGGGTCCCTACACCGATGTCTTTATTATACATTTATTATTTTTATTATTATTATGTATTATTATTGCTTATACGTGTACTTACTCATGAGTGGAGAGGAGAAAAGCGCAAAAACAGAGACAACTCTACATTTTTATTTATACCCTATCTCTTTCTTTCTCGTTTCTTCCCCTCTAAAAATAAATGACCCCCGTTCATAGCCATTCCCTTCAATATTTCATACACTTTTTTCAATTGATGTTTCAGTCCTTCTCACTACCCTGGCTATTTTTTCCCGGTGCACAAAAAAAAAATCTACTTTAGTTATATATTAGGAAAGCTATAAAATTACACATTTCTTTTTTCTTCCTACAAGATGCTCCATCTCTCCCATCTTTTATTTTCCAACAGAAAAAAAATGCCGCGCACAGCATCGTCCCCTTTTTTCCACTACTTTCTTTACGACTATACATTATTATTACGAATTTTTTCCTATCATGTGACACTTCGGATGGAAAAAAATAATGCTACATAAACAGTTTCTTGTTTTCCTCAAGTTATTGGAATGGACCGGGGTGTGGTGCGGCATGGTGTGTGTACAACACCACAAAATGTTGCAATTTTCTTTCAATTTCATGAAATACCCTTCCTGCTATCGTTCCACCCTCAGAGTTTACGGCTTCTTTACAATACAGATGATGAGAAAGTTTTCATATTTGTTACCAATATTTTTTTTCCTTCTGTGATGGTCGAGGAAACTGATGCTGGATTGATGTTTCAATATTTTCCAATATTTTCTCAGTTACATAATGTCGATTTGTATAACTCAATTTTACTCGTACTCTTGAAAAAAGTAATCATGGATTCCACTGGGAAGATATGGAAGCGGGTGGAAGAGTTGCTGAGGTGAAACCATTTCTCCTTTCTCGAGGCTTATTTGAATTGTTTGGCTCCACTACTCAGTAAATCACGTGAGTGTATGAAAATGAATAAAATAAATTTTCAGCTAGACTCAGTCCACGCTTTCACGAGAAGATTTAACTGATTGTAGATAATTCTCCCCAGGGAGACGGTGGGCAATCAGGCTTCAGCATCAATTACACCATCATTATTTTAACATCTTAGCTCCCACTTTACTCTCATTTTCATACTGCAAACAAACGAAATGAAAATTTCCGGAATAATAACGAAACCAATTCGAAAATTTCCCAACAGGAGTTTGTGTGGGAGATATTGTGTATGTGCTGCCAACTTGCAAACTACTTGTTAGTATAAAAACTGATCAGATTTGAATAGTCCCAGGGGAAGGTCAATCAAGTGGAAAGTTGAAGATATGCAGTAGTAAATATCTTTCAATAGTTTCGAAAAAGAAATTCTTTCTAAGATCGCCCACGGATTTTCTCCAGTAGAGTCAAATTCTTGGTGAAAATTATGTTCATTGTGTCCACGAACAAAGGCAGTTTAGCAGAAGTGGACGTCCCAGCTGGGTCAGTGCCAACAGTGAAAATGTGCAAACAGTCGTATAAATCGTTTCGGAATGTTGTGCATTCAGCTATTCAGCTTTCTCCATTTGTTTTGCGATCAAATCGCTCCTTATTTATAGCTGAGTAGTTTCACTCTGACCGGTAGTTCTTTTTTGTCACCATTAAAACCGTTTCCGTCGTTTCCTCCGCCTCCACTTCTCCTGAAAAGTAGCACCCACCACCCGTTAATTCCTCGAGTATCCCGTCAAAGGCGCTCAACCATGCGTGCATAATTACCGCTGTGTGAAGCGCAACCAGCATAACAGCACATCATTCCAACACACTAATAATATCATTCCTCTTAAGAATAATCAGCAAACTTTGCTCTCCAGTCAGGAACTAATATACAGCTGCTAAGTAGACTGTCTACAAGGGACTTGCTTAGGCAAAGTGATAAGATTAAAACTCCTTTTAATACTCGATAAAGTTGTAGCGAGGGACTCAAGAGAAAACCACAAGCAATATTATATCTACTTCCTCCTCTTATAAATCTTTACAAATGAAAGCCCCCCAACAAAGTCCAAGCATCCCACAATTAGTTCCACATTCTCTTCCTCTAGCCTCTTCCACCAATTTCCTCCTCAGTGGTGTGAGCAAAGGAGTGCAATAAGAATGCAATGGCCACTTAATCTTTCCCTTACGTCTTGTTCTAAGAGAAAAGGGAAACCCTGCAAAAAAAATCTGTAGGGATGTTAGCGCGCTCCTCGTTTTATGCTTCAATAGCAACTCCCATTCTTCTCCTCAATCTCCTTTTGATGAGCTCCATATAAAAGTGAGGCAGAGGGTAAGAGTACATTCATTATGACTAGGTACTTATACTAAACTGGAACTCCTTTTTCTTAAGGAGAAAGACAGAGAAAAAAATTATGGAAGCACAACCCTCTCTCCGTGCCCACACAACTTTCAGAGGTTGTCAGCTTGCGTGTGAATGTGGGTGGTTGGATCGCTGGAAGACTAAAAGCTACAATAATGAAGGGCGGAAGTGGGAGCAAGTAGGCACTAACCGGAATGATGAGAGCGTTTTCGTAAATGAGCATACTGTCTTCTCTCATATTACCGGAGAGTGGGAAAAAGTGATGTAAAATGCGGATACTCATTTCCATTCTGTGAAGGGGTATAAAAAAGCAATAAGAAGCTGAAATAACACGCCAAAACACTTCCCACTTTGTTTTCCACCCTTGAAAATGTAAGAAGCGCTAAACATTTACAAGAGAGCAAAAGTCAAATCCGAAAAAAATGATTTCTTTTACCCCTGTGAGTCTAGCAATCTGAGAAATTTCCTGACTTTTCTCTCCAACTAGATAGTCCAGGTAATGAGGAGGGTGGAAAAGCTGCGATTTAATTTGAACTCATCAGGAGAAAGAGCGTATAGCCAGGAAATTTAGGAAGTCGGCAAATATCCGGCTACAGAAGTGTGTTGTTGTTCAAGGTTGAACTGCTTCAAGAGATTACAACGTTTCAAAACTTTTCATTCTGATTTGAATGTCCTATCGTGGACTTCTTATCAGAGTATTTTTTAGAAGAGATCCGCAAACTGTGACTTGAGTCTTGGGAAAAGTTAAATGACAATTTTTTTTGTTTGCGCCAGCAGGGAAAGAAAAATAATTGTAATAACAGACGGCATTCACAAGATGAGTGTACAAATTATCATTAGGACTGGTGGAAAAGGTCGGTGCTCCTTCCAGAAGCATTCCAATTTCGCTGGGGTCTCATATCTACTTTATATCTCCTTGAAAAATGAATGAATTGATGTAGGAATAAAAAAAAACTTGGATCTTTGAGAGGTAGCAGCATAGTAGAATGTCTTGTATGCGTGGTGCCAGCATGAACTGGAATACGATATGGGAATGCGGATCGCAAATTTGGAAAAGTGCTTATCAACTTAATTCGTAGTCAGTGGAGAAGATTTGAGATAGTAAAAAGGGGAAAGTGATCCCGAGAGTGCAATTCAAATAAAAGTTACACAAGGAGCTCATTTGTGCATGTTAAAAGGGCTTGATAATCACCAAGAAAAAAAATGCTGTACATTCCTCCATACCCTGTGCGTTTATGGAATCCTTTTTACACATTTTTTACCCTTAAAGCTTATCCAGCATGGCTTTAAGGGTGTACTCGTTTACACTCGATTTCTACCCGCCATAAACCAGAAAAGCGTACGTATAAGTATTAGCTCTAGGAAGCTGCCAAGTAAAAATAAGACCATTTTCAGTCTAGTTTTTTTATGTGAAAGCAGCACATTTTTAAGATGACCTTTATGCAAAAAAAAGCAGCAGCTCGTATTGGTGGGAAGGTTGCGAGCATGACAAAAGGACGCATTTTTTATATCCATATTCCGTACTAAAGCTGTGTCCATACTTTGACAAAAAGCGCGTCTGAAATTGATTTCAGTAAAAAAAATAACACATTGAAACAGGCCCGCTCTCTTCAAATCTCCGCAGACAAACCAATTTTTTATTGGGTGGATTTTGTGCTGCTGAAGGAAAAGCAATTTCTCGATAGGAATCTCCCATTTTCCCAATCTTTCAACAACCGTTACGTGTAACGAAAATATTGTGTCAGCACTCGTGGTACACAAACGCATGCATTAACACTCATGCGATGCGTGGACAATAATATATCCTCCCTCCCGTTTTTTACACACTTTTTATCCACTTTGATAAGGAAGTGTTGCCGAATGCAGAATCCTTTTTTTGGACGGAGATTCAACATCTATTTAATAGTAAATAGCCTCCACATTTCTATTGTCTAGCTTTTTGACTCTTTTTTCTTCCCGTCTTTCTGTTTTCGATTCCATTTCTTTTTCCGTTGGCTCTTTCCCTCTCCGCTGACTTTTTGAAATATAACCGTGTAATAATGTGCACGTTTAAGGGGCCAACTGCCTGAAAGGAAAAAAAGGCGACAATCTCACTTGACTTCTTTTTTTTCCTTTAACACCAAAATAATATATTTATTTTCTTCTCTGTGCGTTTACTCACACACTTGGTGGAATCAGCTTGTGTTTAGCGCTCTGCATAATCCAAAAAATTGGATGTTGTGTCCCATTTGGGCAAGGTGCTATCGGAATGGACATTGACGGAAGATTTATGGACTTGGAGGAGATAGGGTAGTGACCGTCCCCTTTTTTCTGCTACTCCACTCAGCGCTTTAGATATAAGTTATGTAAGTGAAAGTAGAAGAAATTCAAACGTCACAGTTTAAAAACAGAAGACATAAAGGATTACCCCTTCTCTTCTTTCCCGTTTCCGAAAGTTTTCGAATTTAGCGTTTATCAAATTCATAAGATTATCAATGACACATGTCCCAACGTTTTAACACCATTTGGTCATGAATACCATCCATATTTATAAATCATTCGGGATTGTGTGGAAAGCAGCACGAAAGGAGTCCTGAAATAGTAATTACGCACACGAGGTGAGTATCTGAGCCCATTTTTAGCTTGAATTAGGCTCCTTTGCAGTACTAAAAAACGGGAAAGTGATTCTCCGGATCTGTACCTTTTTTTAAAAATTATCATTATTTTCACCCTTTTCTTGCTGGGAGTGCTAGTAATGCGTCCGATTATTTAAATTTTACAAAGTAAGGCAAAAAATGGTATTTCTAATGGCAGCATTAAGACAACGGTGTTGGGAAGCAGTATAGCGCTCAATCAAACAATATGTAATGTGTAATGGCAGTAATCTAATGCGGGTAAATCGGGAAAGAGGCCATATTATGATAATATTTTTTATGAAATTCCATTCTCCCGAAGCATTACTTTGCCGTCATGGCCACGTTATCATCTTCAACATTATCATCATCTGCTGTTAAAGGAGCCTTATTGCTTTACATCTCCTATGCCATTTTTTTTAGCATGGGATGGAAAAGGTGAGAATGTTCCTGGTAGGATAAGCATATTTTTAAGCATAATAATGCCCATGTGCATCTCCTTTCCTATAAAAGGAAAATGCCATTTTCTACCTTCGAATTTGGAACATTTCATTAGACGGCTTTTTTTAAAAAGAATTTTCTCCACATTTTCTCCCCTTAAAGGAGAAAAGCTTATTTTTCTGAAATGGTTGCAATTTTCATGGTGACGCCGGCTGTCTCGGTCATCGAATAAAAAATTGCCTCGTTGCGACACATGTCAAAATGCATGGATTCATGTATATTTTTCATAGAACAAATAAGAAAGCGCGGTGTTCTCTCTCCCCGTGTCTGTAAGTGATGATCTGATATGATGATGTGACTTTTTTCCCTCCCCCTCCCTCAATACAATAGAAATGAGAGGAAGGAGTATAGCGTAGAGGCCAGCAGTTTTTAATGTTTTTTTCCATGGTCATTCTCAAAAAACTGAAAAAAATAATCTTGAAAACAATATCATAGCCATCTCTCGTTTGAACGCTAGTGCCAGAGTAAGAAAAAAACAGAAGGGTGGCAGTAACAGCGTCAGCGGAAGGGAGGGAGAGTCGGGTTTATACATAAAATGTATACCTCCATTCATACATCTTTTTTCCTCTTTGTATGTACTTATACCATGCATATTATGTAGAACGATAATGATATGAAGGAGGACATTAGATGCCGGCCATTTGGCTCGTATTCTGCAGAATCAGCAGCAAATTGAAAACTGTCCCTTGTCTCTCCTTTCAATAATGTATGCGGTGAGGAGAGAAGGAAGCGCAACGTGCTCCTGCTATTGCCCCAACGAGAGAAAAATTCAGAAATAAACAGGATGAATAAAAAATATGTACATTCTTTCACAAGTTCAAATGTTGGCCATGTTTCTTCCGTTAAAAGTTTTTTTTTAAGATGAACCGAGTATATATCCAATAATTTTATTTCTTGAGGGAACTATTCGAGAAAGTGCCATTTACGTATTTACCGTCTTACAACTTTTTTTTGTAGATGCTTGAAGAATTGGGGAGTAGTGCTTCCCTGTTGTGTTGTAATAGAAGAGCTCTCATTAGCGCGGTGAAAGCGTCGTTTAACTTTTTCCGGGGAAAACCAACTTCTCCAGAAATTTACCCATTAACAAACAACTCGTCAAATATTGCCTGACTCTCGCCCCCCAAAGTCGTTAATAGACACTTCATAAAAGACACCGTACAGAAAGAGAATTACTCTGCCATCCACGATAACCTAAACTTATCTCAATTTTTTTCTCCTCGATTTCATTTTCTTTAGACAGAAAAATTACGTAAATAGGAAAAACAGTTTCATTCTCTTTGCCTCACAACGCAGTTAGTTCTCCTCTGTACTTAGACGATATTATGCTTAATGGTATGTGACAAGTACTTCCTGACTAGTTCGCCCTCGTAATTATTATAGCATTGGTTTTTCTTCCTCAGTGCCAGGTAGCACCAGCCAAGGTAGCTATGAAGGTGGCACGGGTGCTCTCATGCCCTTACAATGGAATAAATTGGTATTTACGATAGAAACTACTTGAGTTTCCGGATAGGTTTACTTGTCTCACTGCTTATTATCATCCCTATTGTTTCCCAAAATCACCAAAAGTTTTCTTTTCTCTTTTCTATGCGTGTACAGTCATCAATCCCAATTTTTTTTACTGCGTGAGCTCAACCAAGCGTACCCAATTATTTCCAAAAAAAAAATAAAAAAACTACAAATAATTTTGACTAGCACCTTCCAGTTAATTACATAAACGCCCAAGTAAATAACCACTTTGGAGGCATAATATAAATCGTTTTCCTGCTCCATTTCCGAGGTGAATTGTTCCTTTGCAGATAAGAGTTATATGTAGTGAGTATGTCAAAGATCATTTACGGCAATGAATCCTGTGGTCACTGCTAGGAATAATACAATAGCAAAAAAAAGAAAAAGAAAGAAATCAGTGTAGCCCCGCAGACATTCTTCATTAATCTCAACACACTTTATCTACCCATGGATATTTTTTTTCTCCGACTATTTCTCTCATCGGACCCTACAGCCAGTTTTCTGAAGAATGAGGAGAAAAGAAAGGAAAAAAAATTCTGTCGATGGGTTGTCCGATACCACACAAGGAAAGGGCGGAACACCCTTTTGTATTTCCTTTTTTTTGCTTGATAAACTGCTGCGGAGACACACTTAACTAAGCACAATATGATACACTTACACATTTGCAGGGCATCATCATCGTCCCATCTCCTAAGAGGGTAAGTTTCCTTCCACTTTTTCTTCCTTAATTCTTGCTTACAAAAAGAAAAAAATGTACTTTTTCCAGTAAGCAAAAAAAAATATCAGGGTTCAGGGTTTGTGTATTGAGATGATAAGAGCTACCACAGGAATATATATTTTTTTCGGTAGCTTTCTCCTCTGGCAATGAAAAATACATGGGAAATTCTTCACGTAATTTTAAGAGGCCAGTTTGGTAGTTTATATCCAGCACCGTGAGTGTCACGATGATTCCTATTTTTCTCGCTTTCTACTTTTTCCTTCTTTTAGCTACTTATCCACTTGATAGTGTATAATGATAGGAGGGACTGGAAAGAAAAGGGAAAGAGTAGAGCGAAAGTATTTACCCTTTTTATTTTATGGGATGATGTACATAAGTCGTGGGCTTCTGCACTACATAAAGTTGACAGGACAAGTGCTTCTCCTTACTTTTGTAACTCGCAACTGCTCCCGTTTCCGCTTGCGATTTAGTACAAACTCTAAGGGAAAAAGAGAAGGAAACTAATGGGCTACAATAGCTACTTCCATAGCCCATATAGGAGTAAAGGAATGGAGGAAGATTCATGGGAATTTTGCTTGCCTTTCTTCTTCCATCTCAGCCCACTATATACTTTCTCCCTACATAAATAGAGACAAACAGAGATGCGGTTTCGCTACGCGGAACCTCATTTCACCTCCTACTTAAACACACTCTTTTTTTTCTTAGTGTGGAGGGAGAGAGGGAGGAAAAAAAAGGAAAAGTGACAGAAGCACCGTCACCACCACCACGCCACCATAAGAAGCATTCATTTTTACACAACAACGCCCTTCCAAATCCTAACGACCAAATTATCAAGCCAACAGCACAAAGCCAGAAAAGCACTTTTTTACTAGTCCGCTCATTTTCCCTATTTTTTCTCTTTGCCCTGACACCAGATAAGAAAATCTTGATGAATGAAGACAATGACTTTTTTTTTAAAAAAAGGCGACCGAGGAAACGGCATCACTTGAAAAAAATGTAAACTCTTCCGCAGTGAATAAAATGTGCGGCTTTGGCTTTAGAGGTAATCAAAACAACTCTCAAAAAAGATAAATTGAGTTTATCCACTCTAAAAGAAAGAGCCGCGTTTATACTTATGCTTGGGAGAAGGGAAGGCAATAAAAGGGCGCAAAGTTGGATCACCTTCCATTTCTCACTACATTTTTGGGGAAGTTGCAGTGCTCAGCTATAAATTTTATTTGGTATTCTTGCCATTGTGAAGCACAAATAATTGAGGAGAACCCCGCGCTTCTTTCCTTTTCACTGATTGCCAGCTAATTAATTGATACGGATATTTCCCGTTTCATTTTATATTTTGTTTCCACTACAATCCACCTTTGTCTTCATTGTTCTCCTCTGGAGGAATCAGTCAAGTTAGACAAATCGGCATAACGAGAACTCTGCCCTGTTCACCTTCATCCCGATACCAAATACAAACAGAGAGCAGCTACAAAATATCATTAAATGTGCGTAGTCATGTTTGCTTTATAATTATGGCGGGGAGTAAGAAATCCTCTCATCACCACTGTG
>JAHZND010003995.1:0-20928 GCA_027744115.1 Acrocyrtus sp. NNG-2020 | reverse complement strand
TGCTAAATAACACAGATTAACCTAACCTAACGATTAGTTCACAACTTTTGAATCGCAAGGATAATGCACAAATAATCGACATTATCGACAATCCCATCCCATCCCGCTAAAGACTACAATAATACCTTACCTTGAGATTAATATTTCTCACAAAAGGCTTCGTACAATAGGGACACTCATAAACTTTTGTGTCCTTATTACGATGTAGATCGGCAGTCATGTGTGCTTGTAAGGCGGCACTAGATTTAAAGCTGGCACTGCAAATCTAAAAATAACACCGAAATGTGATTTCCTGTACTACAAGACGAGTTGTATATGACTAATTACAATACAATAGCTACAAAAATCATTATTATTTTTCAAGAATTCATACCGAGCAGCTAAATTCTTTGTTCGTATCATGATTTTGCTTATGCTTATTAAGAAGAGATTCACTCAAGGCTACATAATCACATCGGTCGCAGTGAGGGAAAGTACAGTTTTTGGGAGGCTGTACTCCATGTTTAGTGTATAAATGATACAAAAGGAGATTCCGCTTGGAAGCCTTTTGTCCGCAATGTTCACAAATACGAGCGTCGATTCTCTCTTGATGAACGTCCTGCAAATCCACAAACAAATGTATTAACAAATAATGATTGATATTATTTTCGGTTTTCAAACAGCGCGTTCTTTTCTGAAATTTAACCTTACCACCAAGTGTCTTCTGAAAGAGTAATACGTGTCAAACTGCAGAGCAGTATTTTCTCCCTCGCCACATCTTTCACATATCCAAGGACCAGTAGTGTTTTCGGCAAGAGATTGCTTCTTTGGAGTTTTATCGGATTCCCAAAACTTATTAGTAGAAGCTTGTGCCGGACTTTTCTTTAACACGGTCGGTGAACTTACATCAGGCGAGCTCGTAGATTTCAAGACAATATATGACACCTTAGACTTAGCGTCTTTTGATGATGTTGGAATCGTAGGGCTGTCGACCGATTTCTGTACAATTTTCAACTTTATATTTTTGTTATCCTTGACAAGATCAGGAAACTTTCGAAGAACTTCAGAAATAATTTTTGAGTGATTGGCCAACGGATCCGTGCTGTCTGGTAAAGAGACAACCTTCTTTGGTGGAGCTGCCACTGTAGGTGCTTTTGTTGGAATAAGAGCACTTGTTGATGGTGTTGCTACTGTTGCTGATTTTTCTTTGTTTTCCTTCTCTACTTCTGGAGCAAATCTTACCGTCTATAAAACAATTATCATAATCATCACATTTATGGTTTTTTGTTTTTTTTGCAAATAACAAAGTAAATTGAACTTCATCTTTCTATGCAATTATCACTACCTTTTGAGGAGACCCATCTTTCCCTTTTCCATCGCTGTCTTTGCCAAGTCTAGAAGGAGATTTCAGAGCAGGCTTCAATATTGGTACTGGCTTCTTTTCTGGAACCTTGTTTTCATTTAAAGTGAGGGTTGGAGTTGGTACATCTACGATGACATTGTCCACCGCAGGTTCTGTTACAGTCTCTGAATGATCTTCAGTCTCCATACCTTCTGGTGTTACGGTTGTTGCACAATCTCCTACTTCTGTACCGGATTCTACTAACGTTAGCTGGTTAATGACCAGTTTAGGCATTTTCGAAGGTGGTGGTTCTGAAATATTGAATCAAAAATTGTACTTAAACGCTCATTTCTCTCGAGCAAGTTCAAATGAAAACTAGAAAAAGAACTTAATGAGTGACACTTAGCACCTGTGCTTGGACTAGGTGTCTCAGCAGTAGAATCTGTCTCCGGTGATTTGGGTCTTTTAGTTCCCGATCCCGATAGAGTGAGAGTCTGTTGCTGATTCTTTACTGCATCGAATATGTCCTCTACTTTTCTTGTGCTGTGTTTTTCTCGCTGTTTTTCCATGAGTGTATGATTAGTTAGTGCTGGTGGGTTAAAGAAAGGATCAAATTCGTCTGGATCGCCCCATTCGAATCGAGTAGGTCTTGCAGGTTCTTCTTCCTTGATCTGCCATTTCTCCAACTTTGGCGGTTCTTGTGGAGTAGGAGTGAACTTCCTCTCCTTCCAAATTGGCAATCTACATGACAGTTATATATTATTTATTTAGAAATCACAACTTGATTTTTACTAATGAAATTAGTAAACATAAGAAGAAGAAAAAGAAGTATACGACAAAAATTGTTATTTTTACTTTTTCGAAGATTTTGAACTTTGTCCCTTCGATGTTTGGCTTTGCACACGCGCTAGAACTGTTTTAGTTCTTATTCCTGGTGGTAATTTTACCCCTGGTGCAGCCACTTGCAATGCTTTGGACCCAGCAACTGAAATTGTAACCAGTTAAATTAATAACGAACATTTTCAGACATTTCTACACTCACATTTTCAGATATTTCTAAACTCACATTATTAATGATTGCTTATTGTTGTTAGAACTACATGCAATTTAAAATCTTACCCGGAACAGCTATGACAGGCGAACTGATTTGTGGCTGGTTAGTAGTTGCAACTTGAATTTGAACGTGACCTGGTTCCCCTTTAGCAAGCTCAACTGCCTGTTTCAAAATGACTTGACGGCCGGCCTCTTTCTTGACTTGTTGCACAGGCTTCCGTGAATGCGCTTCTAATAGTTTGATTAATATTGTGATGTTCATCATCTTAACAGTTCGGTATATATCATTAAATTGGTTTCCTCTAACTTCCAACTTTCCAGTGTAGAAAAACCTACATAAAATCAAAATGTAAAAGATTAATTATAAAAGTTTTATCTTCATGCAGTGCAGTGGCACTTCCTTGGCTATATGTATATTGAGCATAAACACGTGAAACTCCCAAACATCAAAAGTTAAACAGTTTGATTCTTACCGAATAATATTTTGCATTGTCTGAAACTCTACATCTTTCGGAAGTATTAATGTGCCCTCATTAGGACCATATAATTTTTCCAAATTGGAAAAGTATTCTGTACACAAATTGACCACGACTCGATGAACCTGCAGAAGAATAATCAAAGAAGTTTTGTAATGTCGCAAATAAACCCCTTTAATATCCATCTTCTCTGATTACTAAACTCGTACCTAATTGAATTTTAATTCGTTACTATTTATGAAATCATATACAAACTTACTTTGATTTCCTGACTTGAGTGAAACCTTAGAGTGAGATCACAGTAATCCCCTTTCTCATACATGGTTTGCAACCTTTGAAGACAGTAATTTCCCCAGTTGTCAACCCTGACATCTTGAATTCTTTGCTGAGATTCCTGTGAAGATGTCGCAGCAGAAATGATTTTCGCCCCTCCACCAATGCTACCCACGGCAGCAGCCCCAATTCTTCCGGTGGACACAACAGGCGACGTGAGAACTCCTCCTGCAGCAACTTTCTGCGTCAACACAACTGGAGCAGATCCAATCGAGGGTTGCTGAACAATTAGCTGATTCATTCCAGCAGGCCTGGAAGCTATCACCACACTCTTCTTCCCTATAAGTGTCGACCCTTGTGCTGTTCCTGCTTTCTGAACCTTCACAATCGTGTTTCCGACAATTGTTCCTTTCTTCAAAACCGCGGCAGCCCCTCCGGTACCGCTTACCACTGCTAACGGCTTCGAAAACAGCTTCATCTCCCCTCCACTCATATTCTCCATTCCACCTGGCGACTCCACTTTATTCAGAACCAAAACTATATTTTCCTTACTGGTCCCCGCAACTGCTCCTTCCAAAGTTTCAACAGTTTCACTATCTTCAATAATTTTCTCTGGAACGCTCTTCTCGTCCTCGCCTCCTCCTCCTTCTTCTTCACCTCCACCACCAGTATCATTTGCGGCTGCCACAACTACAACTTCCATTCCTGAATCCTCTGCAGGTGTTTCTTCCACCGACTCCTCTACTTCTTCTGGGGTCACCTCCGAGTCCACCGCTACACCGCCACTTTCCTGTTCTGACATGTTTTGAAACCGGAGCTTAAAACAGTCAGTTTCAGTCACTTTTCCAGTGACTGTGTTCACCTATTTGACCTTTCAGCACTGCAAAATGCAGTGTGCGTTGGTTTTTGTTTTCTAAACGTTACTTTGATTGTTATGAAATGTTTTTGTTATTTGGTCAAATAAAACTGAACAGAGAGATGGATAATGTAGTCCTCTGCCCTCAATTTTGATAAACTTGTAGAGATGGACTCTTCCTCCAAGTAGTTTCAAGAACATCCTTTGCTACCTTTTCGTCGTCACACAAAATACTTCCACTGTCCCTCCAGTAGTTTGAGCCACCTTCGGCCAAAAGGAACAATCTCAGCCAGCCGACTTCGCTCTCTGAGAAAGAAAAGGAAGCGGAAAAAACTCGCTTTTGCACAGCAAGTAATACAGTCCCATGCTACCTTTCAAAGCATTTCTCTTATCCCAAGTTTTCCATCTACGTATACACTACTTCTGTGTGGCTGGGTGAGCCCCACTGCTAAAATTCAGTACTGGAGTGGGCGATCGCACGCAAACTTTTAATCACGCTATATCTCGTATGCATTCGCTGAAATTACTGGAGCTGGCCGGAAAGGCGCTTCCATGATAAAAATGACTGTAAATGTAGAGTGCAATGTACAAGTCCGTGCCGTTCCGTACCAACTCGTCCGTTTGTATTCGTATCTTGTCTTCCTGTGTAAACGTTGAGGGCTGAGCTGAGGATGGAGTGCAACGGTAAAGTGGGAAATATATAGGAAGGATACCCAAACAAGTCCTCTCCGTTTTCACCCAACTCCTTTTTTATGTAGTGTCCACCTACAGAATAATGTAAAAGCGTCTCTCCTGTCCAGCTTGCTCTATCCTACCCATATAAACCTCATCTGAATTTGTAATAACCTTAGTCAAGTTGAGTTTGAATACGACTAATACATTTTAGTAGTGGTATTGTGTAGGCACTAGGCAGGCACAAGGCAGGTAGGAAGGAAGGAGCATCTCGAATCCCAATTACACCACCAACCTAACAACGTTATGACAGGTATATGATGATTATAGTGATGATGTACTGTACGTACACCCCTACGTTTTGGCTCTATGCGACACAATGTTGACATAGCGGGCGCCGCCAACACCTCAATCCATATGCCGTCCTTTCCCGTACACGAACTTGCCCACTCTGCGATGCATTTAGCATTTATGCTGAGGGGTATATAGTGCATTTATCATAGCCCAGCGTAGGTATACGTGTACGTATAAGTAGTGTGTACAGCCTGTACAGTACAGGGACGGGGAGAGGAGAGCAAGCAAAAAGCAAACTTCAAACTACTTTTACATTGCAACAGCACATGAAGAGCAAANGCACATGAAGAGCAAACACTTGCCCCACAAAGCGACGCGCAGCATTCAATGCACTAATCCTGGCAGGGGTTCTTGAAAAGTACATTTTTCTTTGTTCTCTTCACGAAATCGAATGCTAGGAATGCTGGAATGCAAAATCCATTGAAATGCCATACGGGCTATCATTATATTCCATTAACTATGAAAAAAGTCAACAACTTAGCTCTGAAAATATGATTAAATAAAAAAGTCGTTGATATGCTCATGTAATGCATACGAGTAGTACTTTCTTGTTCGTCAAGTGGCTATTCAGTCAATATATTTCTTGCTGAAGGTAATTTTAGGTTGCATGTTGCATGCGTTAGGAAGGGTCATCAGCTTAATAGCATATAAATTAGCTAATTTTTGGAAAGGCGAAAGCCTTGCAAACTTTAAAAGAAAATATTTTTTATTTTATGGATATTAGCGTTGCAAGCGCAGGCTGACCTGACCTTATCTGTTGATGGACGGCTAGTCGCGGTGGGTGTGCGCAAAAATGATCAGTCATGGCAAAATGGGAAAATTTAATATTTAATACAGCAATAAAGGCACTTAGCATACAATACGTATTAAATTTTTCATTTTCTGTAGTAAATGCAGCGTGTTCACGATATACCGTTAAACTGCCGTTGACTATTTTTTGTGACTTGAAATAGGGCACTAGTCACTGGTCATCATAATATGACGTATGAATCTCATCCGAGAAAATTGTAAGCATTGTTGTTCTTGAAGATGAGCAAAGCATGCAGTTTTAATTAGATTCTTAAACGAATTGCAAATTTGCTTCTTTGAGTTAAAACATTGTAAACGAACACCCACACACACGCCATGAAAATCCGAGAGCATGAAATCTACGCTCCCTTCGTTTTTTGCACGGGAGCTTGCCAGTAGCAAGTTGGCTTTGCTGGTGACAAGACAATAGTGAATGTCCTGATTTCTTGTTCTAAAAGTTCCTCTGTGGAGTGGGCTTCAGCGAAGGAATCCACAATGCTAGGAAACTTTACCGTGAGGGTGGCATACTCAACCCCGTTTTAAAAATAAAATGTGGAGAACCTGCATTTTCCTTTCGTGTGCTGTAGTACTTCTAGTATTTCCCCGGTGTGATTGTCACCAAACAAAAAATCAAGTTACATTGTGCGTTTGGGTTTAATTACTTATAATTTACACGCGTACCTAATTACAGGGAGGATAATTAATAGTCCGTACTTTATATTTTTGCATGTGCTAGTTCGAGGCGTGAAACTAAAGGCTGGGGGTGGGAAGCATCGTCAACATTTTTCGATATCGCGCTAACAGCCCTGGCATTCCTTTCTTTTGGTATCTTTCTCTTGAATCTTCTCGTCAACGCGCTACTGGTAAATTTCTCAAATTTCTCTACTCCCTTAATCATTCAAAAAATTTAATACATAAGTCAACCTTTATCTATTTGTCAAAATTTGTTTTTGATTAGTATCCAACGAGTAGCTCTGCACTACCACCGCTCATCACAAGTACAGGTAATGTTTTAACAATGATTATCTCACAACACCCCGTAATATTGTCATCAGAGTTGTGATTTTACTTGAACTTGCACTGACCACTTAGACCCTATTCTAACAATGACCAATGGTGGTGGAACAGGAGGCCCAATAGTAACTGGGACTAGGATAACTGGGCTCGGCAGAAGTGAGAACTATTTTGTTAATAAAAATCAATTATTTGAAACAATTATGTCAGTTGTGTTGGAGTTGGACTTTCCTTTTTTCTCTCAGAATTACGTCGTCGTCGAGCAGCCTTCGCTCCTGAACTTGATCAGCAAACTTCAGTAAAATACTTTGCAAGCTTCGTAATAAATTCTATTGAAACGATGAGAACAAAGCATGAATGCCTGCCCGCATTGCTTTGTGATGCAAACCGGAAGTCGAAAGTACTGCACGGTAGTTTCCGAGTTTTAGTCCCGTTCTTCAGGTATATTTCCGTCATTTTCAGTCGTACTTATGGTTGCTTCATCCTGTGAATTTGTCATTTTAATTTAATTTGCAATATATGGTTTTATAGCATATCCATGTCATATCTGGGAAAACTCTTCAGAGTACACAACGCCTTTCCAGCCCATTTAAATGCCATTCGTACGGGGCTAGAAGAAGACAACTGTCAGTTACACTTTCCAAAATGTAAATAAATGTTCCAATTTTCTTTGTAATTTCTGTCAATTTGTGCCGTAAAATAAATATGTATGTAAAATGAATTCTGGGTAGTTTAGTACTGGGGTTATGGGATATTTTGCAGATTAAAAATGCTAAAGCATGCAATAAAACATTTCCAATGTCGAAATAAAGTTAAAACAATCGTTCATTTAGCATTAAAAGGAGCTTGTTTCATTGTTTTAAGAATTTCACTGAATGCACTCAAACTTTCAGAAAAGTCACTTCAAAAATTTTGCTCCGCTATGGCTCTCATAATGCATAAAGTTAATTAGAGTGGATAGTGGGTAGATACATATAGCGATTGCTAGTAAATATTTTTCACATTGCCCTTGCATTGCATATACATACTTTGCAAGTGTCCCAGGTATTTTTTTGAAACTAGCGTAGTAGAATAGAATCTGCATAAAAATGTATTTCACGGTATTCGATTTAGAATTAGCAACCTGCTCGCTCTGCGCTACGATGACCCGATTTCATGGAGAGCGAGTTCTACTACGTGCAGTTTGTACAGTGTCTAGCAAATTGCAAAAATAGGTAGATCACGCAATATAAAGCATAATTTGTCATTGTTGAGATGATCGTGTCCTGTCCACCTCCTCTCCACCTTCTAGAATATCTCGGCTTGTAAAGTGAGGTCAGGGGAGTAGAGCCACCCAAGCGTAGAGCAAAAGTTGCGAATTTGTTTTTCTGTGAGTAACTGCATTTTAGTATAATTTGCTCCTTCAAGTGCTGAACATCACATTCAAAATGTGTGTGCGGAAGGTGAAATGTTGCTGAAACTGAAAATGTTTCCATTGAATTGCGATTTCTTGTGTTTATTCCTTAAGTGCCGACTGCCGACAGTGCAAAAAGTAATTTAATTATTTTAGGTTCGAGTTCAGGGGCGTACAAAGTGCAACAACTGCAGATGTGTTCTTCAGCACGTCTGAGAAGATCCAGATTTTCTGGTCCAGCTTAAGAATATGTTTCTGGGCTTTGTTTCCACTTCAGCATTGCTCAGTACATTTCCTAGTATTCCGGAGGTGTGGTGTGGAGAAGTTGGGGAAAGCAATATTCTGTCGGAGTAAGTCCAACTCTATGCCAAATTATTTTGAAGGGAAAAGAAAAAGGAATTGCATTTAATAGGGGATTTTCGCTGCATTTTTACTTTAACAGTTTTACTAACGGAAGCAAAGTCACTTATCAAGAAGTAATATTCGCTCCCTTTGCAACGCCAGTTCCAAAGCTGCAATTATTACGACATCATAATCCTCACAGTGCTTCACTAGAGAAAGAAATTTCCAAACTGCTAACGAAGATAGAAAATGGAAGGAAGGAAAAGAAGGCGAGCTCAAGCATCAAAGACAGAAGTGGTACCCCACGGATGCCAGATGTGTCAAAGAACAGTAATGACTACGGAGCAGCGTCCCATTATAGGATGAAAAGAGGGCGAAAGGACAACTCTAGAAAAAGCTTTTATGCCAATTTGGTGCAAAATCTATTACGGCCTCGTTCGCGTTCTCGAAAGCGAGCTGCCAGAGGAGACTACGATAGAGGAAGTTATCGGGACCGTGAGCGTGACATTGATCGTTATCGTGAACACAGAGAGAGGTATACTGATCCTCCTGAAATGAAAATGTCAGTTTCAGCTCTGTCCGCTCCAAGTCACGGATGGGGGAAAGGTTGGGGAGGGGGAGGCGGACATGGTGGTGGCGGTGGTGGGCACGGGGGTGGTTATTCTTTGCTGGATTTACTTTTGCTAAAACTATCTCTTTTATCACTGGGAGGATTCTTGCTGAACTTACTCTTAAACTTAGCCAATGTGAGTATCATTTTGCCCCATTTGAATAAGAATTTGAAATGTTGCTTTCAACAGTTTGTAAATGTTTTGTAGCTTTTCGGGTTTGGGTTAATGACTTCAACGGCTACGTATCCTGTTACGGTTACATCCACTTGTAAGTTAATTAAACTATAACTATAAGACGTTCTTGCCCTGGAAACATGCTTCCTAACTTTCCGTTGTGATTTTGTTTCAGCTACATCAACTGGTGGTGGTGGGGGTACATCAACATCAACCGGAGGAGGAGGAACGTCGACTGGTGGTGGAGGAACTTCAACTGGTGGTACCAGCATCACATATTCGACTGGACCATTACTATTAAGTAACCCTGGAGTCATCGCAGGTGTTGGTACAGGTACGTACATATTTTTCTGTGAAATACCGACTTCAATTAAGTAGTTATAACATCAATTAATGAATATTGCTATTCCAAATGGGAGAGTTCTTGCAACAAAGCGATTTTACGGGAATGGTGATTACAGGTAGAACTGTTGATTCAATGGTAGGGAATCTTCAAGGGAATGTAAATGGGTGGGGGTGGCCAGGAGGTAGGGCTGAAACGACAAAAGGGGAAGATGAGTGGACTGGAAATCGGGTTAGACTTAAGGCACACATCAGACTGCCAAAGAAAGGTATTTCATATAAAACTTCAATAAAATTGTAGTAGCTTTATTAAAATGTTTAGAGACTTAAGTGCATAATCTTGTTCGAAGGATGGTCATCGACTACAACTACCACTACAATAGAGCCCCTTACTCCGACATTAACGGGACCTGTAGATTACTTGGATCCTCTTTCCCCCGTTACCGGACAGAACTTTGCGGGTGCAAGAGAAAAAGTCCGTCGAAAACGAGAAGCGTTTCAGCCATACGTAGATCCAGTAACGTCCCTGGAAGTATTCGCGAAGGCAATGTTGAATTCAGTTCACTCAGCGAGGCATAACTACGCGTGCATGGAGCAAATCCACTGCGAGAACAACAAACAGGCACGGGTCGTTGGGCAGTGGCTCGACTACTTTATGCCAGTTTACAGGTTTAAAGCAATTTTCATTTATTACTATAGCCTTGCCCAGTTCATAGAAGCCTTCAAAAAGCGTAATAATTATTATTTCCCGAAATATATAATTACCTACTTTTAATTAGTTGGATGAATTTGTGGCACAGTTTCAGCTTGTCTCTTATCGGACACCGGACGGGAACTCATCAAAGTCTGTTTAAACATTTTCGTGCCATTGTTCTGGGTGCAGCTGAAGCGAACTGCCGGGCCCATTTTCCACGCTGTGAGCCAAGTGACAGTAGAACCGTGAAGTGAATTTGTTCGTTTTATTACCAAACTAGGACGGAAGATAGTGAGAAGGGGAGGCACCGACGAGATTCTAGACAAAGATTGTTCTTGACTTTGATTTTTCCTGTAAATCAGATAGCATGTCCTGCACTGCCATAGATGCATCTTTTTGATGTCACTTCTGTGCTTTTGGGTACTGTGTACCTTTTATGAACTGATTTACATTTAAAAATTAGTAAGGGGCGAGGGGTTAGTGATATTTTTATGTAGATGGATCCAGATAAAGAGACACGAAGAAAGTCTAGCTACCTTTAAGCAAGTTTCTATGAGTTTGGCTAGCAAACCGTGAAATGGATTTTAATAGAGCATGTGCGTTTTTATTATGCATGAAATATGTACTCATTAATAGGATAAGTGTGGCAGTCATAACTAAACTCTGTTAAGTAAGTTTTCTTGTTTTCTACAATAATAGGGACGACAAATAGAATTTATTAGCAAATGTAAAGTGTGCATTGTACATAATTAAATTTACTTTTTCTGACTAAACTTGTACCTTATCAAGTTAATAAAGCGTTCAACACAAAATAGAACTTGCTGCATCCAAACAGTAGCCAATATAGGCTTCCCGTACTTGCGGAAATGCGATATTTTTGAAGACAACCAGAAGCTCGGACTGGCATTCCCTCGCCTTTTGAATGGTTTTGCTTCGGATTCGTTTTAAGTTTCCAGTTTCTCGGATCTTCAGAATTCTATATAGGAGAGTGGCTCAATTTATAAATTATGTGTAATTAATTTTAAAATGTCCAGTAGGTGACTTTATTACCCAAAATTTAGAGCGGGCTTGAAATGCGACTTCTTCTTTAAGAACATGGACCACGGATATTTTATTTGGAAAACTGGAAACCTACTCCACATACAAGGCATATGGCCAATGTACTTATTAATATCCCCAATTCCACTGTCCTCATCAACTATATATACCGCCGGAATTCGACGAACCACTTCCACATAACTGAAGTTCGGATTGTATGGGAAATCAATTTTTGCTCTGTCAATCTTTGAAAGTAACTTTACAACTTTCTCCGAAGGTAGCATTCGCTAAAATTAAGACAAAATTGTCATGCATTAAAAATTCAATTCATAATCTGCCAGGGATGCCACCTTACCATGATCCAGTTATCTGAATAAACAGAATTTAATAGGACTTGCTTCTAGCATCAGTCGAATAGTTGAGTTTGGCAGCCCACGTTCCAGCAAGACATTGTGATTTGATTTTAGCAAAGATTCCACTGACGTCATTGTATTACGATCAACCGCAGAATTTGAGGTCATTTTCCCAGTATAGCTTGCGGAAATTGCAATGACATAAACGGAGAAAGCGAGTATGGCGATTTTAGTACTGGTATTTTTAAAGGAGTTTTCCTGGCGTTCTAAATTGCATAAAGACGAAATATTTTTTTAAAATTCCAGCTACTATAAATATAAATAAATATGGATATTACCATAATTCTGACGAAGAGAAATTGCCCCCCATCGAAATAAAGACTCTTTTACTGAAATTCTCTCGAACTTTCCGAAAATCACGAAGGAAAGAGCGACTAGCAACAAGTAGGATGAAGCTAAAAGTTGAATACGCCTGCTAAACGGTGCGAGAATATGGTCTTCGGTATGCTCATCAAATTCATGATTGGCAAATGCAACGACACTGAAATTAAGAAAAGGATAAGAAAGTATAGCTAGATAAGCATGAGACCGGAAGCTTGTATGTAAATATAGTTGCAGTGACCTTGACTCTCCAATAACTGCCGTAGCCTGGGCGTAAGTTGCCCTTTGATAATATAATGACAAAGACGCTACATATAAGTCGACATCGTGCCTATCCAAGTTCCGCAGGTCGTACACGTCCACGTGTGAATTTATCTTATATCTACAGCCAGTACACAAATCCACTTTATATTTGAATTATCCCGATATTAATTAGTAATTTCTGTGTGCAACGTACGTAAAATTAAGGATAGATTGAAGACACCATAAAATTTCCACGGAGTATCCACTTGCAAGTTCGTATTCTGCTGTGTACGTACTAGCATGCCCTCCATTTTGATTGGCCATCTTATGAACTCTTCTTACTGTCACGTCATACTCGTAGAACGAGTGAAACTTCAAAATTCCACGAAATACTTTCATTTAATTTCATGTAGGCTGTGTACAAATCATTTTAAACTTATCCTTGTCGTGATCTTAATGACTTGACCGGAAAGATCAAAATCAGTAGTTAGCATCTCTCGTTACTGACTCGAGATTATATTAGGAAGTCGTTTTTATTTAAAATTCGATGTCCACTCTACGCTATTATGTGAACAAGTCTAAAAAAAACTTAAAATTTTCAACGAATTTGCTGGTAAAATTTTGCTAACGCAGAGCTTCTATTACGTTACTCAAACCGAAACCGAATTTTCTGAAAACTGCAAACACAATTGGGATTCCGTATTTCCGTTCTTTTTAAGTCAACTTTATTTATGTGCACTGTCCAGTTGCAAGCTATCAATTAGAGCTCGTATGAATTGAATAACCATATTGCAATAATTTGAATTTCATCGAAAATGCAAGCATAATTGTGTATCTACAAAAGAGGTAGTAATTACTGAGCGATAAACTGCAAATTATGTGTGAGGGTGGTGGGTGGAACTTGTTTATCTAAACGATAATAAAAGTAGGCATGACTCATATTGTTACCCAGTAATTGTACTTGGTTCAATTCATGTTTATTTTACTCGTAAATTGTGACTGTAAATACATCACTTTCCACCCTCCTCTTCCTAAGGAAAGTAATAACTGCTGTGAATTTTTCGCCTAGGAATATGGCTGGTGATATTATTATGATCACAACCAGGATGACTCGTAGTGCGCCGCTAATCTGGGAAAAGGTTATGCCACTGACGATAACTTCACTCCCGGTGTAGCACGCCAGTGCCGGGTTGTTTATCCACTTCTTCCGAATTCTTCGAAGCACGCCTCTTTCCCGAATACGAACTAGTCTAATAAAGCACAAAAGAAAACAATAAACAGGGAAACAGTCCCCAATCCAGTGACTTTGAATTGTCTCAGCTCACCCCGCATTTATCTCTTTCTGGAAGCTCGCATTTTTCCTCATGTACATTGACCAAGGGTACTGCAAGTTGAAAACTGGAAGCTTAGACCAAGAGCAGGGAAACCCGTCAAAAACTAAGGAAATCGTTTCCAAGCCGGTCTCCTCATCAATTATGTATGCTGAAGGAACCCGCTTCACTTCTTCTATCGATTGATTAAACGAGACGAAAGTGAATTTTGATCGATCTGCTTTCTCCAGCAGAGTCTTGACCATAGGCATCTGCCCTATTAAGGCCTGTTGTAGAGAGAAAAGCGGTCATGAGGTCATTTCCATTTAGTTGCTAGAACACCTTCTCACAGCCTAAATGCTGACTCACCTGGAGCATGTATAAAACAGTAGAGCTATTGGATGAGGTTCCGAGCTCTATCATAATCTTGTAGTTTGAATTAAGCAGCGATTCAACGGAAGTTATTGAGTAGCGGGTGACTGCAAAGACTGACGTCATAATTCCCGAGTAAGAGGCCATTATCACGACCACTGCAAGTGAAAGCGTAATGGCAGCCAGCCGCGTGCTATCGTGAAAAGTAGGAACGTCTGAGCCTGGAGGAAGTGGCGAAGTGTAAACATTTATTGACACATTATAATGATAAACGGATTTATTTATGTACCTTTTTGAAGTGTAAGGCTAACACAATGGAAGAGTATGTCTCCCATTGAGCTGTCCCTTTCGAAGTAATTAAAAAAGAGGAATGTTAGAAGAACAAGTCCCAACATAATTCCTATCCACAGCCAGAGAAGCGGGGCGAAAGGATCGACGAATAGATTTTGATTTGCTGAGTCACTTTCAAAGTCGTGGTCCATGAATGCGTATATTCTATTGGACGTTTGAGTAAAGTTGAGTTTTTCTTATTTAAAATTTTAAGTTTTCATACATACCAGTATAGTAAAATTCACAAATTTTCCGACTATACTTACTTGGACTGGCCGGTAACAAAGGTTGGCTCCAATAATTTAGCTCTACTTGGGAGCAAGCTCGATGATGCCACATAAAGATCGATAGAAGAGTTGGAGGGGCTATCTCCAAAAAGGATGTCTGAAGTTATGTCCGGGCGAAGAACGTACCTAATAAAATTAGTAATTATGTTAGGAAATCTAACTAATTCCATTTAAATAGGTTAGGTACTCTAAATTAACCACTCACGTAAAATTTAGAAGCGTCTGCAAGTAGAAAAAGATGTCAACCGCGTAACCTTCTACAAGCTCATACTCCCCATTTCCCCCTTTACTCCCGTCTCCACTTCCGATCCTTTTCACCGTAACATCGTACTCGTAAGCGTTGCTATACTGGAAGGTGATATACGAAAAATGTACAGTAATTACAAGATTTACTCGATAATATAAAACAATTTTACCCGGGTGGTCACTTGCAGAATTAGTCCTGTTAAGACTCCTTCGATGGGCTTCGCCACAGGAATTCTCTCTTCAGTTTCTTCGAGCTCACTCATCATTTCCAGTGCACCACTTTCACCGAGCATGCTATCCACCTTTATAAGGTTAAGTGCAAGGGCTATCTCTGGCTTACACTTTCAATGTCAAATAGCACACCGCCCTCTCAACCAGAAACTAAAATGGATCATTTACCTATTCAATTTTCCTGACGGAAAGGTAATATTTTTAGACCGTAATTTAAGAGGAAATATTTCTCGAATATTTTTCTATTTTGCAATGTTTCATTCTCTCCTTTGTATTCGTACAACTATTTTTCCCATGTCTGACAAATTACGTGGGATACCAATAGAGGAAAGAAGCTTCAAAAACTGGTTTCATATCAATAGCTAAAATATCGCTGTGTAGACATTTCCATTTAAAGTGCTTCAAATAAAGTAATGAAAGTAGCATGAGCCATGAGCCATGTCATCCATAAATGGAGAAACATAAATAGCTCAGTAATTTCCTTTGAAATGAAGGCAGTGTCAACAGCGCAATTGGAGATAAAGCAGCCGATGTATAGCAATACGCTGACAGATTGGTTGAAAAAATGTCATGAAAAATTCTGAACCTTTTTTATAACAATAGAAGCGCAAGGAAAATATTTTTTGTGTTCATGCCAGTACCCATGAACTTTCATAAGAGATATGTAGTGCGCGAAAATAATGGACAATGAAGAGCGAAGGAAATTACAGGTAATACTGACCCCGTTTATTACGTTTTAAGTAAATTGTATGTGACCGTTTTTTTGTTACAAGGCTTTACAATATATATTAACTGGTTATAATGATGAATTTTAGCTACGAGCTACTTATTTGTTAGTTGCATTTATAGATATGTACATATATACACGAAATAAATGCGATAAAATATTAATGAGCCGTTTCAAAAGTAACACAGAGATGAGTAATCAATCCAGGCAAACTATACAAGCTGTCCATCCCAATTTTAACAATGGATCATGACCTTTATAGCTCCCCCAGCTCCTGTCCGAGCTACTTCGAAAGCTTCCAGTGTCTTTTCAATGGAGAAGTTGTGAGTGATGAGTCTCTTCACGTTAACTGTCCCGGAAGCCACCATCGCCAATGCCATCGGGTAGCTGTAATTTTCCGAGAAAAAAATGATCAGGAGAGTGAGCATAATAATATAAAAATTAGCGTGCCATTTTGTGTCGATTTTATGCTATGCAACTTACCAATTAGCGTATCTGAACACTCCGCGAATGTCAACTTCTCGGACGCACGCTTTGATAATGGGCACATTTACTTCAGCCGGACCGTGACCCACAATGCATGCTACTCCACCAGAGCGAGTGGCCAGCATACAAAGAGAAATTGTACTCTCCACCCCGCAGCAATCAATGGAGATGTCTGGCTGAACCCCGAGAGTCTTTTGAACTTCAATAGCAAGGTCCTCAGAGGTGGCATACCGTTCCACTTTGATTGTGAAATCAGCGCCCATGTTCCTTGCTACATTCAATCGGCTCTCCACCATATCTGTGCCATTACAAAAAATATCATTTAGCATTGAAAGGATTTTTGCTAAAAATATGATTTTCACTTTTTTTAGTATTATTATTGTACCAGTCATGATAATTTGAGATGCTCCCATGGCCTTCGCCACTAGCATGTTTACTAGACCAATTGGGCCAGCTCCACAGATAAGCACTTTACTTCCCAAAGTGACTCCGGCACGCTTGCAAGCCTGAACTCCAACAGAGATTGGCTCCAAAAGCGCACCTTCTTCTAGGCTAACATGATTTGGCAATTTATGGCAGAAGTCGGCAGCATGACAGTAGAATCTAGTCAAGTTTCCGTCATCTGGAGGAGTAGCGCAGAAGAAAATGTCCTTGCAGAGATTGTACTCTCCCCGCTTGCAGTCATCGCACTTTCGGCATGGCACACCCGGCTCGATTGCAACACGGTCGCCTAATAATAATAATAAATCGTTTAATAGTAGCACTAATTAATACTAATTAAGGTTACAAAAATATTATTTAGTAGTGCTTTGTTCATTGCCTGGAGAGAAGTTCTTGACATTCTTTCCGCACTGGACAACAATTCCCGCCGCTTCGTGTCCAATAACCATTGGGGCCGTGCAGATAAAATGTCCGATTCTTCCATGAGTCAAGTAGTGAACGTCCGAGCCGCAGATTCCAACCGTCGCCATTCGGAGCAGTACTTCGTCATCCTTTGGCACTGGAATTGGGCGTTGTTCCTATTTTAAAATTATTAAAAATGTCATAAAAACTTACTTTTCCTCCCTCCCTCCTCCCTTACATTTTAATTTCACTGTTACAAAGTCTTACCAGTCTCATATCTCCCTTGGCGTAAAGGACAGCAGTAAGGTTGTCGATGGCGGCACTACCCATTTTGCTCAAATTTATTTTGAAATTTCGACGAAATTAACGAGAAAAATTTAGTTCCCTTTTGTGGAGGGGAAAGTTGAGAAAAAATTGACAGAAGAATTGAAAGTTGGAAGTAGAAGTGATGTCTTTTGCTCTGAGAAGCAAGCGCTGATCTGATGTCAACTCTGTCCCCTGACAGCCTATTTATACTCGATTTAATTCCACCATCTTTTTTAGAGGAATCCTCATCATCATCACTCCTTACTCCAGTGGGTTAGCTGGAGTGCACACGGAACGGTTTTTTCCTTACTCTCACAGAGCTTTAATGGGAGTGAGACTAAAGAGCATCTCGTTAAAACTGGAAATGACTGACCGGATGACATCGTTGAGCAAGCTGAAAAGTACCTTGCTCCTTTGCCGTAGTGTGAGCGAAACGCTAAAACCATTCTGCCGTAATGGAGCTGAGAAAAGAAGAAGAGGTCAGGGAACACTGGAAAATCTAGTGAATATGCTAGCCTAGATTAAAAGCACGAACTGCGTTATTTACTTTACTCGCCGACTATCATTCATTCCTTTATCAGAAATCTCATGATGGGGAATCCTAGGCATTATAAATATCAGTCTGCTCGTCAGTTGAAAATGTACCTAAACCATTCTGGCGTCGCTGCTTGCACAAGTACCTGAAGTGAGCGTTTTTTAGTTTTTAGCTCTCTCCCAACTTGGTTATTCCTGGATGAAAAAAACTGCACACGACACGACCCTCGCATTATGTTGACCTCCCAACTCCCAACTGAGTATTGACATTATGTGAGATAAGAAAAACGTCTGTGTAGTTAATTTTGTAGTTTAAACTGGGGAAGAGAGCCCACCCAATGTAAAAATTAAATTACCTAATATTAAGACGAAGTTATTCAACGAATTCACTCCACGAGCGGCGTAGCATCTTGTGGCGTGACTGGGATTGCGCAAAGAAATGCCGGTTTTAATTGGAGGGCCAAAATCTGTTTAATTGTTTTAGGGGATCACTCCATCTTTGTTGCGTCGTTAAAGAGCATTAGTTGTTAAAACAATGACGTATCTGACTTTTTACGTTTTTATTGTTTTTTTATGTGCATGACGTTTTTCTGGCTATAAGTATATCCGTTTTTTATTCTTTCGAGTGGTCGTCAGAAAAGGGTCAGAGGGCAACCGCCGCGCTGTTATTTTAACAAAACTCTGTTAAAATGTTAATATTAGGGTATGATAGTGTATCGTACGTATTTACACGAGTTAATAATACGTCATTCAATTCCTTCTAGATAGGAGTTTATGCTATAATCCAGTACCCGAGCGTTTCTCTTGTTTTACAATTTCATTCATACTTTTTCCTCCTTTATTTAACGGCGATGATGACTCGATAGATCAAGGCTTCTGATTTTTAACATTTGCTTCAGCTCATTCATACGTCAATCATCGTCGGCTAGACTTATCGCTTATCTGCCATCGTCCTATTCTTTCCTAGGTGGAAGCCGAGGCCAAATCCTTGCCATTTGCGCTGCAAAACTTTTCATTGCACAAATGGATGAAGCAGTAAAGTCATTTTTTGTGATGTGTATCCGGTTTTATTATAACTACTTCCACCAGTTTCAGATAACTTCTTTCTCTAATTGTTCGTAATTAAATTATTTTTATCGTCGCAAATGGGTGCACGTGCACATCTGCACAAACCTATATGTAATGGCATTTAGGTAGCTTAAGCCGGGCTTAAGCCTCAAATTAGATTAGGTACTTCTGCACGTGTGCAACTGTGCAAGTGATAATACATCCAGGACATCTGGGGGAGCTATACTTTTAAGAAGAATTAATGGTCTTTACAATGCAATGTACGTATCTGTACGTTCATTTTCCTGAGAAAACTGAACACTGAAGTTGACTTAAAGGATAAGTTATGCATAAAAAATGCACTATGCATTCCATAAAACATAATTATCTATGAAAGAATGAGGGAGGTCACCCTTTGCGTTCCAAACAGTATTCCGTACATTTTTATATTTATTTGGTAGGTATACTTGGGTATACTAAACTGTTAAGTTAAACTTTTTTTATTTATATGCATCTGTTCATAGTGTACAATAAGAGTGAGGTTATTTGAAATTATTTACAATTTGAAAAATGTAAACGCATTTCGGTAGTAAATATAATTTACAGCGATATAGTAATTTACTTAACACGATAGATTTTGTTTGTGGTTGCATTAGTAAGTTTACTGTAATATAAAATAGCATAAGACGCATTTATAAACGATGCATCTGGTGTGCGATGGCGATAATTGTTGCTGCGATATATTTTTCTTGAGTGATTGTAGGAGCAGTTTCCATTTGCATTGTTGTAAATTAGGTAATTATATTTAGCAGTGAATCATAACCTTGATTGCACCACCAGCACCAGTCTTAGCAGTCTCGAATGCTTCAAGAGACTTCTCTATTGTGAAGTTGTGAGTGATCAGCTTTTTGACAGGAACCTTTCCTGAAGCCACCATAGCGAGTGCCATTGGATAGCTAAAATGAAAGGAAAGTGAGCCAAAATGTTAAAATTGTACTGTAATGCAGTCAAAAAATGGTATTTTTAGAAGTGTTCATAGAATGCAAGCATACCAGTTGGCATATCTGAAAACTCCTTTGATGTTAACTTCTCTGACACAAGCTTTAATTATTGGAACTTTAACCTCTGCTGGGCCATGTCCTATAATGCACAGAGTACCACCAGATCGTGTAGCCTACAAACAGGGAATAATGATGTAATGTTCTGCTGGTTAAGGTACTTTTGACAACAGAAAAAATGATTGTGGAGACAAATAGGCATTAATGCGTTTGACAAGGAAAGCCGGAAGACCTACCAGCATGCTCAAGGAGATTGTGCTTTCCATTCCGCAGCAATCAATTGAAATATCTGGCATTGCTCCCAAAGCTTTCTCAACTTCGACAGCCAAATCCTCAGCAGTCGCAGATGGCCCCACCTTGATAGTGTAATCGGCTCCCATGTCTTTTGCGACATTTAGGCGATTCTCCACTACGTCTGTAAAAGTAAAGATTTTTCTGAGATTTAGCAAGCTAGCTTTCTTAATTGGGTATGCATTTTTGTCATGTACTCTGCTTACCAGTCATGATAACCTTCGAGTAGCAGCACTTGGTCATCCTTTGGCTCTGGAATGGGGCGTTGTTCCTATTAACAGCGATGAAAACGCAAAAAATTAATTTTCACCTAATTAACAATTTAACGTAATTCTTCAGATTTCAGATAATATTTATTATCCTTCTTACCATTCTGAGGTCACCCTTAGCGTGAAGGACGGCAGAAAGATTGTCTTCAGCGAGACTACCCATTTTGACAGAATACTTTGGGAAACGTGTAAGAACAAGTAAAAGAGAAAGT
>JAHZND010003994.1:0-20224 GCA_027744115.1 Acrocyrtus sp. NNG-2020 | reverse complement strand
CTCAATTCAAGCTGATATATGCTTCACTGTTACATAACAGTCTCTCGCTCTCCTCTTCAGCAACGGACAACGCAACTTTCATACTTCGCCAACTATATGAAAACTCATTAGAACGGCAATGACATGCTAGACAATATCAGAATTTTATGCAACTAGAGGCGAAAGTAGTTCCAAGTTTATGAGTTGGGCATACAGTGTCAGTCAGACTAGCGCTACATATAGTTTAAAAAGTGACTACTCTTAGCTCTTAACAGTTGAATGCTGCTGAACTGACATCTGAAAGTTATTTTGAAAAAACGAACTATAAAAGGAATATAGCAACAGCGACAGCAGAACAAAGCCATCAATAATAGGAAGGAGAAAGCACAAAAAAATATCCGTATTGTTGCTCCTTACACTGAACTACAGAGAATAAAATACGGATATTGTAATATGTACATATCACGTAATATTCCACTCTTCTCTTTTTTCCATTCTTCTTGCATAAATGTAAGAGTGTGCCACTTTCCTCGGAAATGAAAGTAAAAATACAAGCAAAAAACAGGGAATGAGCATTTTTGCCATTATTCCCCGTATATATGACCAAATACTATTCTCCATTGAAATGCATATGTAATCAGAATCCCAACTGGAAAAGTCTCTTCCATTAGTAATAACTACGCCTATACGTTATTTGATGGCATTGATGGTCTCCATTTCTCGGGCTATACGAGCTCGGGCATAATACCGTTAAGAAGAAGAGAAGCAAACTGTTTCCAAAAGAAAGCAGAATGAAAGTTTATTAATGCAGTGTACTGCCTACATATTATATACATTTTTTTGCGTTTTGCTCTTGTGCCAGTCTCTACTGTTGCTGTAAAGTCAAACTCGAATCTACGATAACGATCAAGAAGCCGGTAGTTCTCTTTTGAACAAGCCGTTACTATTTGCGAAATATTCCCCATCGCCATACAACTGACTGACTCCAGTTGATTGTGCCTCAGTATGAATAGTCATTCCTTTATTTTTTACTTTTTTAAGGATCTCTATTGTACTCGCTCGGTTGTAAAGTGAATAGAGCAAAAAAAAGATCTTTTTCAGTGCGACCATATACTTTTTTCAAGTATAGTTGAAGAACACTTACTAAAGCTGGGAAAGTTTATTTTTCTAAGTGACATGCGTGTATTACGTTATGACGTACAAGTAGAAAAAAGCTATCGCTTCTGTAAAGAAACCTACTCCAGCGAACATTGTTAAAAGGAGACAAGAAAACGGTTTTTTGGGCATAGATACATTTAGAGAAATATATCCCATAACCTAATAATATGCCTACTGTGACAATATACATCCGGGAAATCGCAACAGCTCTACAGTCACCACTATTCCCATTGTTATTACCCCTTGTTTGTCATATGCTGATGCATGCAAACTAAGGGAAAAGTTGACAAAAAAACTTTTTTTTTCTCTAACTGTGTCATCACATGAGACTACATAATTTTATGTATTAGGAAGTAGCAACAAGCAGCATTTTTCTTCCTTCTATGGAGTCATCACAAGGTTGTTGAAGTGAAGTGGGGGAATAAAAAAGTACTTTTTTGACTCGGCGAAAGGATGTCCAACGTATTCTTCTTTCGACTTCATAACTTGCAACGACGGGAAGAAGAGCTGAGGAAAAGAGAGCAGCAGACAAAGACTGTTCAACGCCGTGGACACAAGTCCAACCGGTTTCAATGGGCACACCTTAAATCCTGTAATCATTTGACTCTGGCTCCCGGACGGCTCTTCGAGAAGGCTCCACCCACCCCTACGGACAGTCTAGATGAAGTTGAGATGCAAATACCAAGGTAAGAGTTAAAATCTTATTTGTTTACTTAGGTGTAAATTGGCTTGTGTAAACTTCTAAAAAAAGGGTGCACACTTTTGTAGACTTGACTTTTTTGTGCCACTCCTACATCCTGGAAACGTTCTCCGTAATCACAATCACGAACACGAACAGTTCAAATATTTATTTACCAATCAATCCAAAGCATTAAAAATATTGAAGTAATCATACCGGTGAAAGGTGACTAAACTTGTAGATCCCAATTCGCCATAAAAAATCATTGTAGGAAATTACATGAATTAGACTGTCATAAAGCAATAAATTTTCCGTCCGTTTTGTAGTTATTTTTTATTTCAGTGTTCGATGTTCCTACGAACGCGCTCTCTCTTTTCCATTTCTAGAGTGAAATAGTACTTGTTTGCATGCTTCTATTCTCTGCCTTTCTGCCCTTTTCAGTGCCAGTGTATCATTAATACCGTCAGCATCGTTGGAATGAATAAACTAGCTAAACCTGTATTAGTTTATTATTAGGGCAGCCTTATTAATACTGGACAGAGTTTACTCGATGAAAGCTAATATATTGATTTATATTCCCATATATTTGCAACATTTATACGGAAAATGTCAATCACTTTCCAAAATGTGTGTAATCAGCCAATTGTCACTGGTCTAAAAAGCGATGCTTAAGTTTATTATACGGTATAATGAATTCCGCTTGAGCACCATTTCGTAGTAATTGCGAGGGGCTTCTTTGATTTCCACTTCCAGCTCATACACCAAAAAAATACAAAGTGATGTATTGTTATACTTGCCTACTTGTAATTTTGCTGCAGAGGCTCACAATAATAATATAAATAATTTAACTTTGCTTTCTCCTTGCAAATGGGGAGCGCTGCTCCTTTTTATGTATTGTTATATTGAGCGCCTCCTTTGTGTGTATCAGGAAATTTACGGTAATTTGAAAGGAACTTTTTTTTTGGCAATTTGAGCGACAAAGTCAACAATGCGGAAACGACGATGGGTCGATGGATAGCCCATGTCATGTCTGTAAGCTCTGCATTCTGCACTCTGCACTATGTCACTGTTTGAGTTTGAGGTTTAGTATAAACAGCTCGTTCTATTCCATTACCCTTGGAGTACAATAGGGCTTGGTGTTGCGTTGCTGTTTTTCCGTATTTATAGCCATTGTGGGAGAAAGATGAGCCTACAGTTGGGATGTATAATACTTATTATGCACTAGTTGGTTGCGTGACTGGCTGCTCCATTAAGGAAATTTAATCAAATCAATCATGCATTGGAAAATGGAGAGTTTTTCCCTTTGACAATCCTTATTGTCGGGATCAGTATAAGCATATACTTAAGGCGGTGGTGTTTTGCCGGGGGAGTGTGCTGTGTGGCCAACATAGCGTACACTACAGAAAAACCTTTCCATAAATATGATTAGTATATCGCTTGGGTAGCAGAGAAAATTTCCTTTAGATATTTTTTTTGCGTGGTACTTGCCGTTCCGCCCTCCATTAATAGTTGAGTGTTTGCAAACCAAGAGGGCTGTATGTGGGCAGTGTTATCTGACTGATAATCTCATCGCGTTTCAGAACAGTATTTTGGTACATCATGAATAAGATAGGGGGAAAAGGTGCGAGAACAGAATTAAATATTTTTTCGTTCTTTCTAAATCATCACTGTAATTGGCTTTAGTGTTTGCTTATGATTTATGTTTTGGAATGAAAGAAATAGCAAAAATGTGTCTGTCGAGCGCGAGTGTCGTCCGCATAGAGTACAAAAATATTAAATTATTTCCTGCTGGTTCACCGCAAAAAATATTAGATTAAAGCCGAAGCTGAAAGCTGAACAAAGGTCATAAATTCATGAATTTTTTACTCGTAGGTTTTTTTGTAGGCCAGTCAGGGTTTTTCTGTCACAGCACATTAAAATCTAAGTGTCACATCTGACATCACAGAGTGCTCAAAAATTAATCAATCAAAAAAACAGGTTGACTTTTATTTGACGGAAAGAAGTTCAGGTGGCTATTATTATGAACTACCTATATATTTCCCTACTTTTCGGTAAGAAACTAGCAAATGTTCACCATCCGGAAAATGAGGGAAGTGTGTCCTACGTGAGGATGAGCAATTGATTGTCGTACGGGGCAATGTGAAAACGATGTTGTGCCTTACTGTGATACCTCATATACCTGATGCTGAAGGTGAAAACGGAACGGGAAGTGACTAACAATAAGTTAATAGCATGATGCATATTACCCACATTGCAAAACGTGACGACGGTGAATGGCGCGGCAACTCGACTGGTGACCCGTCCGTCCGTCTGTTATCCTCACATTCCCAAATTAACACCGTCCATGTGATACGGTCTAATTTGCTACTGGAACTGCCATATTATGCTCCACCAGTTTTGTATATGCAAGCCAGAAAATAATACCTCCACGAATAAAATACTTCTGTACACATGTGTACTGTATAAATAATGGTAATAAGGATGAATGATCCGCATAAGATGTGGAAATATGGTCAAAGTTTTTCACAACCTTGTGCTTCTTGACAGCTTCAAGGAGACACTCTCAGAATTTTAACCGCTCAGAAAATACTTTCTCCGTATAGGCACTACTACGCACACTGGCACTGGGATGCTGGGTATGCGGCTATGAAGGTTTTTGTTGTGCTTTTGACTAAGCGAATTTTTGGTGGGAGTTTTTCTGTATGGAGTAATAAGTTGTCACAGCTAAACTTAATAAAAACAAATGATATGATGCCATTCTTCTTTAGGAAGATTTTTATGTTATTACGTTATGATGTTGTTGAAGAAAGCATTTGTGCAGAAGCCGTGCACCACATTACAAGCAGCAAGAGATGGGAATCAGAAATTTTTCTTTAATCAGATAAGCAGCTGTGATTGAAAGTGGTTAGATAAAATGAGCAATTTTTAATAGTTAAATAAAATAGTAGCTCATTTAATAGCAGCTATATTTATAGGGTTGGAATTGGAAACTTTTAGAAATTCAGAAAGCGCAAATATTTTTTTTTATTTCAGGCAGGACAATATTTGTACAGGTTGACGGGCATGACGTAACGTTTTCGTTAAAATGATGGGCATAGACTGTGACTGACACATGTAAAAATTGTTTAGTTCTCTGTGGCAAGGATCACTTACAAATAGAATGGAATGTTGCCATTGCATATCCCACAAGTAATTATATAATTCAGAATGAGGACTTATCTGCGACAAGACGGACAGGAATTGGATGTTTATGTGAACGTCTTTAAAAAACTTGTTTGCTTTTCTCCTTCTCTTCTCTCTTCCCGTCAAAGGGATAAATGGGTACGCTTAAGGTGCCTAAGTTACTTTTTTCATAGTGCCGTCTATTTTTACTTCTCGGTGGCCCACTAAACAACGAAGACTGATGATACAATGTACCTATGTAGGCACTGTGCTTTTCTGCGTAAAAGAAACGAAATGAAAAATCAAAATTAATCGTGTGAAAGTCAATGCACGAAAATAACCGATGAAGAAGTACAAAAAGCGAGAAAATATTTGTCTGAAAAAATGAAATATACAGCCAGTAGCCAGTCTCTATATTCGGTATGCACTGTAATCAGATACGTGAAGAGGTGGCTTGGAAAAAGTATTCTTGTCTAACCTGCTTGAGCAAAGTTGACTGACAAGTCTGGACAATTTCGGAGGAAAATAGTCAAATTAAAGATGTCATGGAATGATACTTATCTCTTCCAAAAAATTCTAGACTTCTGTTATTTCCTCACAACGAGAAGGAGTAAGGTTTAGGATTACATAGCTTTCCATGGAAAAGTACTCATCAGGATCTATTGTCACAGGAAACTCTTCAAACAAACAAAACGTCTTTGTACGATTTAATCTTTATTGTCATTTCATTTGATACTTCCCCAGTACAAAAGGACAGCAAAGGTCATACCTATTATGCACACAACATAAAAAGTACTTGCTGGTTTTGTAAGGAAAGCTATGTGCTTATACAGATTGCTACAGATTACAGATACAGATACAGATGCTGTATAATGAGTGGAGGGTATCCATTAAGCCTCCTTCCCTCCTTTCCTGGGATGAACTCACATTGTGTACGGGAGGATTTGCTCATGTGAAATGAAGTTATTTCTTTCCCTGTGTACAGCTCGTCGTGTTCCACAGGGAAAAATATTCACAGTATGGATATCGTGTAGCTCGCTTTCTTTTATTTTTGTGGCACTGTCCTCTCGTCTACTGTATCAGGTGGAGCAGCAGAAGCACTCCCTAATATTTCTGGAGAGTATCGTATCGTCCAAAAATATTAGATTACATGAATTCACTGAGCATGACATAAGATATTGGATTTGTAGTTGATATTGAATCAGTAAATAGTGCTTTCCAAGGGGTTTTCCCCTTTTTTCATTATTTGATTCTACCCACATGTCGGAATGTCGATACCTAATGTATTCTACGAGGACCAAAAATATTCTAGAGTATCCACTATCCAGTCACTCATCCATCAACCATACGAAAGTGCCAAGAGAGAGGACCAACCGCTCAGTAGAAAGCTGGTTTTACTTAGTTCCTCCTTCAATTGACTACCAAAAACTGGAGATTGACCTAGTTATAGAATGCATTGTACTACACGCGTCCATATTACTATTTACTATACCACTTTCATTAGTGGTACACTGCAGTGAACTGGATTACAATAGTAGAAAAGAGCTTTTTCCCATTATTAGCTGTGCCTCAATTTGCACAGTGTTCATATTATTAACAATTCATTCATGCGAGCTACTGAGAAAAACAAAAGGGGAGATTCTAATTCGGACCACTGATGTGTTACAATGTCAGCACCCTTTTTCGTGGCATTTGATACATCCACCAGCATCCTCTTACTTTGCTGGATACATTCTATTTCCAGTGGGGCAGTAGGCAGCCACAGTGGGTTACGGTTTACTGTCTCCTCTGCTTTAATTATTTGGTTTAATTAGTGTTCACTGCTACAAAATGGGCACTGAATTCCAAAGAATTGTATACTCAGGAGATTACCATTTAGCAAGAAAGTATTATAATTTAAACAATGGAATGTTTTCAGCAAAAGATGAAGCAGGTAAAAACCGGGAAATATATAGAAAGGGAGACATACACCTTATTACCCATGCATCATCCGCATTACTTTTTTAAGTAACCAATTTCATTTGATCTCCTGTCCTAGCAGAGCTTACAATAAATCTGCATGAAAGGGGCAGAATTAACAAATGATAAAGCTCGGCATTATTCTGAAAAATGGTACAATTAGAAGTACCTGAAATTGAGGTCGGTGAAAGTGAAAATGCCTTGCTACTTATACTTCAAAGGAGCTTTTTATGAGGAAGAGATTTCGCTTCATTTGAAATTCCATTTTCTGAATACTTACATTATAATAAATGAGGTGAGTTGTTATGCTTCATATTTAATTACGTGCTTTTCACCCTGCACGTCGAGGCGTAATCTACTTTTCCTTTTATGTTGCTCCCGTCCTCTATGATTTTATTTAACAAAGCTATCAGCATACTAAATGAAAACAAAGATAATGGAGACAGAAACGATAATTAGTATTAGTGGAGCAAAAACTCTTTTTGTCTGATAACTTGTTCCTCTCGCTCCGAGTGACGAGTGTATTGTTGGGCGTCCCTTCCCAATCCTTTAAAAACGTGACGTCCTTGAAGCAAAATTGCTGCTAGAACAAAGGCTAAGGATACTCAAAAATCTTCTTAAATTTTGATATTATTGCCGTTCTTTCTAGTCTGTTGTCGTTATCGTAGTCGTTTCCTGTCTTTTATTTTTATGTGTATCATGATGAAATGACTACAATCTATTTTTGCATAGACGCTTCTCCACATTTTATTTGGGAGAGGAGAGCAAACCGAAGCCTCGTTGCTAAACCGCTGTCATCAGCATTCGCTAACGTTAAATTATGTAGCGCTGAACCAGCAACGCTTTCACTTTAAGAGTCATTCAGGTTCCGGATCTAGCGTGTAGATAGCGCATTCTCATACTAAGCTCCTTCCAGATATTTAAGGAGAAAGGAATCAGGCAAATAAAGTGAGACGTCACTAATCCCGTAACATCTAGTAGAAAGCTGCTTACCTACCTAGACGATGTTCCCTGGCATCTCCATATTCCTCGGTTTTAAGTTACACGTCAGCCCGTACGACACGATATAGATGGAACAAGTTTATCCTGGGCTGTCCTAAATAGATTTTTATTTTAAGTACAGCGGTTTGGAAAGAACACAAGCCGCAAAATATTTTGCGGCAGTTCGGCAGTTGGAAATGAAGCAAAAAAGAGAGCTATTTAAAGGAGAAAAGCCTTAATATTGCTGCGACCTATTATGAATTGCTAAAAAGGTGCAATCCGAATAATCAATAGTGCGGTCCCGCATGAAAAATCGAGTTTATACATAGCTCCACTTCGTAAAATACTGCTGACGAATGCGGGCCGCATTAACTCAGGAATGATAATTGCACGCTATAACGGTACATGGGGTAATTTGATACATGGTACCTACCTATAATATTGCATTGTGACTTTTGCGCATTCGACACTGTGACCAAATTTTTGAAAGCTTCTTAGCGTCAATATTTTCAAAATTTATATTCTGATAGGCCTACCTACTTATCGTTAGTGTGCCTTTATAGGATTTATTAATATTCCAGTGAAATGGTTTTTCTGCTACAACAGAATGTCAATATTGCACGAGCGTAAAAAAACGTAAAGTCAGGAGAAAGCCAAGAAAGCATTGTGAAAGTAGCATCAAGGTATAAGGCCAACAGTTTCGTAAGGTAGCTTGGCTTATACGCACATTCACAAGGTACTTTTAGATCGATGGATAGATAAAAAGAAGTAATTTGTTTACCTTTTGGTACAATTCGATCGTCAAATTGCGTGCAACTTTTCTCCAAGGTAGGAAGTAGGATGGGTACTGGGTAGTCAAAACAAGCCGCCTATTCTATCTATCTTGCAAAATACTGGCATGTCTTCATTTATACATACAATTAACCTTCTTAAATAAATAAAAATGTTTGAAAGAGTGAAAAGAAAAGAGGATTTTTTTTATTAGGGCTCCATTTTTCTTTGCCCTCCCATAATGCATAATGCTGTATAGTGCAGTATTCGGGATAGGAGACCGCAAAATGCTACATTTATTAGCGTATCTTAGCCATACATACATACAAGATTTTGGTAATTGCTATCAGTGGTGAAATGTTCGATTAGATATTGTGTGCAAAGATTTTCCCATTTAATGTCCAATTCAATGACATTAACGAGCAATAAAATTGTTCGCTCGGACTTTTTTTCCTGTGGTGGACAACACAAGCCCTTCTCAATAAACTCATTTCACGTTTCCATTTTGTTCGTTTGTCAGCACCCACATGTTACCTATTGATGGCGCTTTATGAGGACAGTGCGGTTTATTTTACTGCGTTTCTCGTGTGAAATGGCATTTTGCAAGTTTTTGGATGCAATGTACCAGCCACATGCCATTACACTTTTAGTATTATTAAAAGCATCGAAATTAGAGAGCGGTGCGGGTGTCATTGAAAAGATAAGTATGGAATAGTCATGATTATTAGAGTATTAGGCATGGTAGATTAGATTCACTATTGTACACGGTGATGACCAGCATCCTTTCGCAAAATATAAAAAAAAATTGACCGATGAAGCTTCAGCAGAACTAAGAATGGGAACAGAACGGATCACTGAAAGAGAAGATTTTTTTTCTGTGCTCAGGTTATTAGGTATATTAAGAGATTACCTATACTACAGAATCGATTAGATTTAGTTGGGAATTGGGAATGTGTGTACTCTGTGCTGTGTATGTACCGTACAAAGAGTTCCTTATTGCTTCAATGCGTAGCTGGAACGGTACGCTGATTTTTATTGAGTAATGGACATAGATGAGCACATAGGAATTCTTTGCAAGTTGCCTGCCTATGGCATAATAGTACGGATATATCGACCAGCTTAGAGTGGACACTACAAGCCAGTCCGCATTGCCCTTCCATTATTACATCTCCGTAGAGAGGAAATTGAATGAAACGTTGCTTCCTTCCTTGCTAACTTCCTCATTTGCTGGGATATAAAAGCCAGTGGGTGTATTTGTACTCCCTCAGGTTCATTAATTATAGTACGATACTATAATACTTCGGCTTGACTCAGCACAGCTACAACTCCATTTCCAAGGTACACAAAGAATATGAAAAGAGAGAGGATCAAAGTCCTTGCTCATGCACCGTTTATAATTAGACAATGAGTCAAATGTACGATAATACTATTACCGGTTGAGTTTTGAACCCTGGCGTGCCTCTTTTTAATTGTTTTTTGATTTTGAAGCGGAAATGTTCCCGACGCTTGTGTAGCAGTTGTCATTTCCTCGCGAGATAGAGAAGCGTGTACAGTCACGAATGCCGCGACCTGAATTTGTGGATAGCAATCGGGGCAATAAATTCAATTAGGAACAGGAAACTTCTGCTTTAAAACCTGAAACCTGGAAGGAATCTCTGCATTGGCTTTCCTAACGAAAAGATTTTCACACTTATCTTTATCGTAATACTCTCAGCAGTGGGAACTAAAAAAATAGTGCTGGGACTTGGGAGCGCAGCGTTACTGCAGAGTTATATTTGGTAGGGCTAGAGCGGATATTGGTCTATTGCTCAATTCCGATATTGATATTGGGGTATTGCGATGCGGAGTGTATTTGGATGCAACTGCAGAGCAGACAACAGAGCAATTTTGAGGGAAGAGTGCTGCCAAGCAAACCGGATATTTCGATGGGACGGGAGAAATGATTCGGAGAGGAATGTGGAGACACCATTCTTTCGTCAACAATGCACCATTAGTGGCGACCTTTTCGATGATGGTGGTAGCGCCCCCTTCTATTAATAATTTTTTGGTGGGAATAATACATAGTAATGCCCTTATCTAAATGTATAAATTCCTAGATAAATGCATCACAAAGTAAAAGAAAAATGTAATCTACGAGCTGTCCTCCCACATTGCGGGTTTAACAGGTTCATTTCCCTACAGCAAATCTTAAGCATGTTTTTGCTCGACCACATTTTGCAGGGATCCTCCAAGAATTCACTTTCTGTGCTTTTCGTTGTGTCAGACACTCAGAGAGAAAAGTCGATGCGTGACATGAATTCATGCAATGCGTGCCAACTATACAAGGAAGTGATGTGCAAAATGGAAAGAAAAAAATTACCGTAGGATCTGGCACTCGAGCACTTTCAAAATGTCAGTGATCTCACACAATGAAAAGGGCAGATTTTGCCGGAAGGGTAAATATGAGGAGCAAAAGTTGCTGCTGAGAACGTCATTAAGTGTCTACCTCTTATGTTGCTGGAAATAGGAATTGGACAACGGCAAACGTGATGTTTTAGCTGAATAACGACTTTTTCATTTGCGTGCTTAGGGACAACAGAGAAAATTTCAGTGTACAAACAGTGGAAAGCCATGAGCTTTGCTTAAAAAAAGTTTCGTGTAGAGCAAAAATGGTGATTACGAGAGCGATGGGTGGGCCGTGTGGAACCGTCCTAATCTCAGAGAGGAAACGAAGCTAAAGAAAATGTAAGAACGACAATGGGCTTCTTCCTGACAGAGATGTTGATGACCTGTTATATTGTCGGATGACTTTTTTCCCTCGTTTCCTCCTTTCTCTTACTCATTTAACTATTCTCTTACGTGTCACATAAATAGATGTCATCATCATTTACAGCAGAGAAGTCAACCCCCTTTTTACTTTCATCTTCAACCCTACTTAAATTTCCATGATTTTCCGCTCCGTTTATCACTCTTCCTGTTTCGGCTGTGGATTCACGTTGAGAAAACATTATCTCGAGATGTACGGATGGAGTGCAATGGTCTCATCGATTACAAAAGTTATGGCTGAAATATACTACACACAGACACTTCATCACTCCTTGATGTGTAATTAAATATCGCGGCAAATGACTCCATTGACTCCAATGAACGGTGCTGTCTTGGGTGTCGTTCTGTTTAGGCTTGGGGAGCTGTCAACTCTACAGAATATAAATTACCTCTCTCCATCAGGTACTAATTAAAATTGAAACTGTACACGTAACAAATTAAAAGAGGACGCTATTTCAGCAAACACTCAACTGGGAAAATGGGACCTGCTCGAAAATCAATCTTTCTGAAATTCGACTTTCCCTGTCGTTCTTTGACAGATTGACTGGCTACATCCCCAATAGCAAAATAATAGAGCAGGTGTGCAGAACTATTCTGCACCGTTTCTGATAAATAGTTTTTATATGATGAGGTGATCAGTCATTTATACAGCCCACACGGCCCCTAATGACCTTTAATGTGCATGCTGAATAAGGGATTTTCCTGTCAAACGTTGAAGTAAATTAGTCCCGAGTCTCGACTATCTCTTCTCGTCGAAGAGGTAAATACCTGCTATAATGTCAATATAATTCTGACAAAATGCTCCCCTTCCTTTTTAGCTGTTTGCGTTGCGTTGTGAGAGGGGTGATACCGCATATAAAAATGCTTAAAAGTGGAGCATCACCAGGCAAGACATTAGTTTGTATTATGTTGTCTCCACAAAGCAATGAAGTCATAAGTCATACCGTGCTGTGAATGCGCATAAGTGATACGAGAAATTTTCAGAGAAAGCTTTTTGAAAGATGACTTATTAATTCTTCTTAGGTGCTCACGTCATTTGAAAATTAAAATCAAGTGTGGGAATGTTTCTTCCTCGCGATATGTCAATTTAACCGTCTGACACGCAAACTTCCTCCGACATCAAAATTCATTTGATTACTTCCATCATTCTTTAACAGGTACACTTCGCGCTAATGGGAGATTCATTTATTATTTCATATTAAATGCACAGAAAAGTCATTGCGGGGGTTGTGACTGTGACACTGAACTGTTTTGTCATGTTGTTTACAATGCTCCTCTAAAATAAATACATAAATGTCTGCTTTTCAATTGACTGTTTATGAAATTTTAGTAGTAAACAAGTAAAAAGGATTTTTTTTAAACTGACATTTTTCACTTCAGTCAAAACAGCCAAGCTGAACGCTGAACGTATATTTGCGACTTACAATATTTACATAATCTTCTGAAAAGGGCACGCACGTAGGTAATTCTATGAAAAATTGGGTGCTTATAAATAGGGAATACGGAAAGCTTAAGAAAATGAATGATACGAAAGCTACTGAAAGCGAAAGGAAATGCAAAACGAAAGTAGCTGGAAGAGTTTTTTAGAGCTCGCTTCCAAAATGGAAATGACGACATAGTAAACTCCAGCTACATTAATGTTATTTCCAAGGCTGGAAAATCAAGAATGACACGGTTGAGTCCAATCAAAATTTACATTTTTATCTGTGCAGAAACATTTTTTGTTGGGGTACGTAAGTGTTGCTGTTAAGTATGTAAATTGCTATCCGTCCGTAGACCTTGTTCACTCTGAAAAGTGGAGAAGGAGAAAGTGGCTGGAAATATGTACACGGAGTAAGTAAAACAGATGTCAAGTCGGGATTTCCTCCTTTTCCTATAAAGTTCTCACATACTTTGCAAATGCACTTACTAATTCCCTACTTTAAAAGAAAGTACATGGCTCACATTTTCCATGTCGAATTAAACTCAGGCTTTTAGAAGAAAATGCTAAACGCTTTTGCAAAAATGATGTTGTGCGAGAGGGCATGCAAACAAAAAAGTTGGAAAATGAAAATACTTTCTCTCTCCTTTTTCCTCCCCGCCTTGAAGAACTGGTTTAATGTCAAGAAGAACGAACGTATTAATTTTTTACCTACAGAGACTCTTTTTCGGGCAGACATGAAAACTGTAAAAAGGGAAGAGTTTTGTTAGTATTCAAGACGCACACTTTTTCTCTTTTTGCCCTGGCGGTCACATCCCAGTTTGTATTCATATAAAGTCCAAAGATAAACTTGTTTACTGGCGCTTTTAACATGATCAGCAAAAGTATTGAAAAACATTTCCCCTGAAAATAAATAGCACTGCCATTAATATTTATAACATATATTTGGCATTGTAATGCCTGTAACGCAATTTTGGATTTGTAGTTTTTAAAATTCAAAGGGCTGCCCATTATTTTCTTTTTAAAAGGCTTGAGACTAAACTGCAGTTAAAATGCATGAAAATTTAAATGTTTACTGTGAGCAATAATCACAAAAGTATATAAATATTTTTAGCCGTGTTTCCTCATTTCTTTTATTATTTTTTGTATATATACCACCAACCACCACCATACAATTTGGATTCTGTAGTTCTCTTCACTTTGTCATGAAAATCTGTTTCTGCATTTATCGCCTGCGAAGAAAGTTTTTCGTTCAGCCACCTCGGCATCTCCATTCTAAAAGCTAAATTAGGAGGAAAATCAGCGAAACAAGCAAGACGTGGATAGTGCATTAAAACGTCAGTAGTGTCCTTGTTTCTGTCCCATCTTGTACAAGGGCTTTTTGCTAAGCATGCGATTTTTTTCTGCCTTTACACACTGCAAGGTGCAAATCTAGCTCTTTCTCTCACCACAACAGTCCAATCTTCCCATACTAATCGTAAGCTAACTCAATTGACACAATCGAGAGAAAAAACTCCACTCTATTCAGTAGAGCCACCTAATGCATTTAGAATTTGGCATTTCTTTTACTGCATTAGCATTCAGAAAAAGACTTTTAAGAGGAAAGTCAATCTGGAAAGAAAGGGAGTGGTTAAGATCGTAATAATAGACAAAAGATTTTTTTCTCTTCACTTCCTACCATTTTTCACGTTTTCTCCATATCCCGTTTTTACTCTAGTTCTTTATCGTTTACGATTATTATTACTAACGCTCTGGTAATAGGATGGGGCTTACGTAGGCACTCCGTTCTCTGTGCGTATCCATTCCAGCTAAACATAGGCGTAGCTTTCCATGCAATAAAGAATATCATCATTTAGGAAAAGTCCAATAAATACCACCAGTTCATTTCTCACCAGTCTTCCCAGGCTAAATGTAAGCGATCCATTTTATTAAATATCTTTCTGCATTTTCCCTTTATTTTGGGCTGAAAAAAAATTAGCAGAAAACGGATTTCGTATGTAACCCCCTCTCTCTACTCTCTACCATGTTGATTGCATTTTCTCTCGTTTGCGATTTCACTGACAGCAAAGGAATGTGCAGTAACAGTAAAGATGGATGTTTCTTTCCCTCTCAGATGCGAGAAAAAAACGTCAATAAACGGAACACTGAAACTTCCTGATTTTCTTCAACCTAAACGGAAAAGGAGAATGAAAAAGTGTGTGGTAAACTCGCATTTCTCTATTCGAAACACATTTTCACTATCTTATCTGCAAAACGAAAACTTTGCAAAAAAGAAAAAAAAATACAGTCCCAGTCATAAAAGTAAAAAGTGATTAGAGGAGGAAAAAGAAGTAAACAAAATGGGAAATTGTAAACTCAGCAAATAAGAATCAAAGTTAACCCTTGAGCATAGAACTCATTTGAAGAACTGCGTCTACTGAATAAATTGCAATCTCCTTCAATTGAAACTAAACTACATGCTCTAATGGCTACCTGAATACCTGGAGTTTGTAAAGTTTTCAGACAGCAGCATATATTTATGATGCATTAGTAAAATTACTAAAAGGGAAGTTTTTAGCTGGGACCGTGCTCCCGCTCCAGTTTCTTATTGAATTTTTTTTTGCCTTTCCCCCTTTCTAATTCAGAGTTCTTGTTTCATCATTATCATTATACGTAGTTTTTATGTTTGATGATGGGCAAATGGGCAAAAGTGTTAACCCAGATAGGAATTTTTTTTCTCTCCCTTTCAGATTGAAGAGGAGAAAAGGGGAGAGAAATGAAAAAGATGAGAAATTAAGGCTGCACCAAATCTTCCTCTTTGCCATTTTCCACCTTCCCTTTCATTGTTTTTTTCTGATCCCAGGAGACTACGTTTAGTTTGACCTAGCTTTTCCTTTCCTGCTGTATGATGTATTTATGACTTGATAAGAATCCGGTAAGGTACACTGGTGGTGGCGAACCGGTAAAATTGAAAACCTTAAAGATGGAAACTGGGAAGGAAGAGTAATTTATTATTCACGTGAACATTACATTAGGAAGATGTTTCTAGAATTTTTTTTAATAATACAGGATTCAAACGCGCCTTAAATATTAATAAAAATCAGTTATAATTCCATCATCATCACTGCAAGATACATCATAAATGCATCAAATTATTAGGTAAGTTTTTTCTCGAGTTATGAGATTCCTTCCGTTTAGCGAGGACGAGATGAATAAACAGAGAGAGCGGAAATGGTCTCTTCTGTGAAGCCCTTTCCCCGCTTCAAAGAAAACCTCATTTTCCATTCCATGTGGAAAAAAAGGTGTACTAACCTAGCAGCCTACATGCATAAATCCCATTTAAAATAATACTTTGGGAGCTCCCACGAACCAGAATTTTTTTTATATTTCATCTCGGTTTCATTCTGAGCTCACTTCATCAGAAAACATAGGGTTTGACTTTCCTAAAGTCAATATTTGAACTGGGAACGCACTTTTGTTGAGAGAGCTTGACTTAAACATCCTCATCCCCGTGTAAATGCTTTTAACCTTGGAAGAAAAAAAAGCTATCATCACTTTAACGGATTTAGTGGGGAGGGCGAGAGCGAAAAAAAATACTTTTTTCTCGTCTTAGCTTTAACACTAAAGATTTTCTGACAACTGGGAAGGAAAATAAACGAAACGTGGTTTTTAGCTGTCCAAGACAACTCTGGTGAGCTAAAGACAGGAAGCTATACTACTTACCGCTGAAATAACACCTGCGTACCAGGAGCTGACAGGAATTACATAAGTGCGGTAGTGGAACGCGGACGTATTGATATGAAACTTCGAGTTCATAAATCCACCACATTTTTCACCCTTATATATATGATTACATTCTAAGCGAAAGTTGCGTCGAGTAAGGTCTTCAGGTAATGAAATCGAGCGGAAAGAAAATCTGCCTGAGTTCGTGTAGCACTAAATCAACAGAAAGGGAAAGGAGAAAGCTATACATTTTACTTTCTTTTTTAGTTAAATACAAAAAAGTCAAGTAAGGAGAGAGGAGAATGGTGCAGAAGAAAACAAGAGTGGTACAGTAGTACTAACTCATGCATGCAGGGCCACTCGACAAAGACCACTTCACAAACATCAGACATTTTTGTGAAGAAAAAAAAACATTCACAGCTGAACATACTTTTTTGTGTTCTCGCGTGTGCATATTTCACGTTGTAATAAAAACCGGGGGAGAGGCTCCAGGGAGGAAAAAAATAGTATTCAGGATTCAGGGCTATGGTGGCTAGTATCCCTAACAAGAAAAATAACTCAGTTATATATCCCTACATTTTTATTCTCGGAAAGTTAAGCTCCAATACCCTCTTTTTTTCCTCGTCATATGCACTAGACTTCATCATCATGATTACATATTGCCAAGAAACCACTATAGCATGCTGGCATGTAGCATAGATTGAGATACATTGTTTTTCTCCTCGGAGAAGAAGGACGAGAAGAATTGACGCAGTTGAGGAGAGTGAAAGGGAGTCAATTTTTTTTATCAGGTCTGATCGGGAGAAGATGTATTCGAATTATCCATATTCCCTCAAGTGTGCATTGAAACAAGTGAATGAGATATACGGACAAGACGTGAATAAAAAGAGTGGAACTTATTGCAGAAAAACAAGAGTAATGGAGGATATATACGATGATGACTATGATCATGATGTCAAGAGAAGCAAAAAAATAGAGGGCTACAGAGGAAAAAATGTATTATCTTGGATTCACTGAATTGTAAAATATATATTTTTTATGTACGGAGAAAGTGAGAAAGGGAAACGGAATAAGGCTGCTGCACTTTTCAGTTTTATCTCGTCCGTTTTTTACTCCAGTTGCAATCGAGACATCATCATATTATCACTGCTGCCAGTGCTACAGTGAGGGAAGTAGCACTACAACAATCGTTTCCTTTGTCATTTCTTCCGTTTTTATCTAGCAGAGCTTCAGAACTGTTCATACAGCTGTGGGAAGCATATCGCAGCCAGTTTTCAGCCTTTGTCAGAAAAGTTCCTTTCACTTTGCCTCGTTTTTATGTTGTAAAATGGAAGCAACAAAAAATCCAACTAGTGGAGATTGACATCACATCACTTTTCTTTTGCTCACATAGTTTGACGTAGGAGGGGGAACGAAGGGTATTAGTTACTCAAGGTAGGAATCGATTTAGTTTCGCACAAAGAGATCTCCTTGGCTGACAAGTGAAAAAGGAAAGGAGCCATCCAGGTGGGGAAGAGAAACGCAGTTTGTTACGTTCTCCCTCATTGTTGTCAAATTACTAATTGCTATTCAAGTGAACAAGGCTTAGAGCTCGTCTTTGAAAGGATATCGGCCTTGCCGTGCCTTGACTAGATAGCTCTTTGACAGTGTACGGCATCCACGCTTAGTTTCACAATTTTCATTTTCTGTGCATCTTCTTTGGTGTGATGTACTTAACGCGTCGGGAAATATGTGGGATGTACACCACTCCAATCAATTTAATTGTTTTGGAAGGCTGCGAGAATGGAAACATGAATGGGGTGGAATGATAGTTCAAGAAGTAGCAAAGTAGGAAAGTGGGCCGCATACGAACTTCCTAATAATCGATAGGTACCTTGTAAATCTTCCCATTTCATAGTATGTAGTGGAAAGTTGACGTGATCAATAGCACTTTGTTTTCGAAAGAAAATGAAACTGGTGGGTGTGAACGTATCAAATTAGGTAGGTCTGAAATTCCTGAAATATTCAATAAATGCATATTTTCCTAGTAAAACTTACTTCCATTCCAAGTGAGTGAAAACAGTTGAGTCCTTTTTTTTATTCTGACCCGGTCGAAATAAATTGGCTGTAGGATAAAAATTATTTCGAAATGGATAATTCAGTAAGCCCCAGAAAACCATTTCCAGCTCTATTTATTGGACTTCAATTTGTGTTTTCAACGATAAAATTGGGATTTAACCATACGTAAAGGGAAAAAAGTGTCCTATCGTTCAACCATTTTGTCAGATAAACGGAATTCCACTTTTTCCGTATGAGAAAAAGTGATAGCCGAGGCGCTACAAAACACCAGAACATTTTTCCCCTATACAAAATAGCCGGAATTTTCCTGAAAATAATCGAAATCACCCGCAATTTCGATGCCACATCATATAATCTATTATAAATTTAGTTTGAGCCACAACTGGCAATCATATTGATAGATGTTAGGTTAACGCTTGAGAACCAAATACCTATTTTTTTCTCTATTTATTACACATTGAGGATAAGGTCAGTCATCCTCCTCGTTATTATTATTATTTTTTCTATTGCGTTTTCACATGCCGTGCCAATTCGTTAGAGGCTTTAATTAAAATACTCCTCCTCCCAACCACCCCCTTCCGTTTTCTCCCTTTATCGTGCATTTGATTCACTTGGTGTAATTTAGAGCTCACTAACAAAAGCCGTTACGGAACAGGTATCACGTCAACAGCACATGCATGCGTTTTGCGAAATAAGCTAATTTGAATATATCACCAATACCAAATTCGTACATCGCTTACTTTTTTTATGTATTAATATTTGATTTCGAACAAAGAGAGAATCCCACGACTCGTGCTTATTCTCTCCTCTTTATAAATGATAGAGTAGGGACATATAAAAATAAGTACACGCGTCATCGTCACAGCCAAAATAACCATTCATATTTCCCATTAGTAGCAGCCGTACCTATGCAAACACAATAATATCCATGAATTCTAAAGTAAGAGAAAAACAAGAGAAGGAAAGAGAAACAGTTTTCAGTTGTTGGAGCATAAAAAACTTGTTTTCACATTAGTTACTTTTCGCTATGCATGTTTAGATCCACCTCCATCCTTTTTTCTGTTTTTCCACTGTCGCTCACCAGCGTGCCTCTAAGCAGAAGAAACACTGGAATATTATTAGATATGCAATCAATATGGCATCGACTTTCATGAGGAGGGACGACGAATTAATAATATTCTCGTGCATATTATGGAGATGGAGAGCTACGCACACATGCCGAAAACAACAAAAAACGGTGACTCGTCTTGGGTCTTGGTAGTGGTATGCTGGTGCTGCTGTAGTAGTGGAAAAAGTACTTTTCACTTTCAACAACTTTTCCACAGTACCGTTACGGCATATTGACTAGTGGCAGCTATCATTATTATTGAGCTGTGAGGAAAGGCATGTGAATTGATATCGTTTAGTTTTCTCTGATAAAAATAGGCAAGAAAAAGGAAAAAAAACGTAACCATTTTTTTTCTTCTCCGGTAGTTTTCCTCGCTTCGTGTTTTATCATGACCGGCGTACAAAAATAGAAAGGTAAAAGAACAATTTAAAAAAAAGAGAAG
>JAHZND010003993.1:0-14010 GCA_027744115.1 Acrocyrtus sp. NNG-2020 | reverse complement strand
TTGTAGTATGTGTAAACAGGAAACCTACGGATGGTGACGTTTCTGTGATGACCTACCGTGGCCACAGTGTTCTTAACACGTTAATACGGTGCCATTTCTCTCCTTATTCCACTGGGCAGCAGTTTATTTACACCGGATGTGCAGCAGGTCGTGTAGTAATATATGACGTACTTACTGGAAAAATAGTAAAAACGCTCAAAGGGCATCGGGAGTGTGTAAGAGATGTTTCATGGCATCCCTATCGACCTGAAATCGTCAGTTCCTCGGTAATAATTTAATTTGTTCATCCTAAGCTATCTAACAAATTTGTGGCACATTTTTTTATTTTGCATGCTTGATTTAACTAATTGCTTTTCGATACAGTGGGACAACTCGATTGGTTTATGGACAGTGGAAGGAAGCCATTATTTGGATTCTGACGAAATGAAAGACGATTCGGACTACGAGGGCGGACAAGGGGACAGAGACAGAACTCCTCGAAGAAGTGCTCGACTTGCAGCAAGAAGAGGAACAAGTCACGGAAGTACAAGTAATGATCCAGTTGGTGACGAGCTGGTCTGAATATATAACCAACCCATCTATGTAATTGAATTTTCTCTCATGGACTGAAAACTTTAATTAATTAGATGTTAAGCTGTAAACATATGTAAATTCGATCTTCTGAATTTTAATTTGTAGTCAGCCGTTATATAATAGTTTAATATGTACCGTAAAACTTCCAATAAACGCATGTGCTCCAGGACCCGCAGTGCTCTAATTAACGCAGCCCCAAAAACCGGGAAAATTTAAATCGGTGCATGTTTACATAATTTTGTGCATAGGCAATAGTTCTTTCGCACATAACTCAATTTCATAACTCAAAACCTACAACTGTCGTGAAGTTTACAAGTTTCCAGAACTTGAAAAGGGAAAAATCTTACAAAAAACCGATATTCAATTAAATTTAAATTTAAGTTGAAGATATATTAAACTCCAGGTAGAAAATAATTTCCGCAGTGCTCTTATTAACGCATCGCTCCATTTAACGCAGCTGCGTTCTAGGGGTATCAGACAGGTGTTTACATTTACGGTATGTATGTTTACGCTGCAATTAATTGCAGAGCTGTTTTCGAGATTTATCGGCAGAGCATTTAGTGATTGGCGAGCATCTTTCATAATCACTCTTTGTGGCCCAGAAAAGTAAAGAAAGTTGTGCATCATCATGTAGTTGAAGAAATGGATTATAGTAGACTTTTGCCGACGACATTACATAATATAGTTTAGCTTTTCCGTTTAAAGCCTATGCATTTTTTTTGTAAAATTTAATTACAAAATACGAATTGGTCGATGCTAAATACTGTAAATTACTGTACGTTTTGTTTTGTAATGTATTCGGTATTATGTTGTTGTGCTAAACATTTTGCAGTCATGCAGAGTTTATTTATCATTGTATATAAGCAAGCACAGTACATGAAATAGCCTGTATTACGTTTATGAGTTACAGTCGTACTTGTAACTGCAATAATAATGGTCACATATTACTTAACAACCATAACAAACTGCTTAAAAGTAGGCGTAGAGCACTACTTTCTGCTATGACACTATTGATTTTTCACTACTTATGCTAAAATGGAATGTTGTAAATACTTTCAGTTTCACATTGATTAGTTAGAGGCAATTCACAAATTCACATTTGTGCAGTCCTTTACAGACGACACGACTTCCTCCACAGTCTACATCTACGATCTACCGTTGTAATTTTTTTTATCAAACTAATGTTCCATACAAACACGTAATTGTAAAATGGTTCTCAAGTCCCATGATAGCAATAAAATTTTAAACAAACAAACTCAGCCGTATTACAATCAGTGAAGGTATCAATAAATATTTGCAGATTTGCATAAAAGTTAGCGTGACTATACTAGCTTCATTACACGCAATCATTTTTTAGATTTTTTTTATCCTATCAATTTTTCTCTTTCCTTAATGGCTTGGATCTGTGTCAAAATGCCTGTATAGTTACAATCACAACATCTGAGACCTGACATTTCACTGATGTTACGTATCGCTCACAAGTACCACAGTTGAGACTAAATGACAAACAGTTATCTTCAATTTTTTTTTCAATCTGTCTACTACTGTCCTACATCTGATTGCGTTTCTCCTGTTTCAGCTAACTACGAATTTAGCGTCCACGTCGTCACATTATAAATATAGTTGAATGCTGTCATTTTGCTAAAATCTTGAGGATGTTTTTTTTAAAAATCTTACATTAGAGTTTCTGGAAGGATTACAACCCATTACAAGATGCCGTATTGCACTGTCTATTACCATTAAAATCGCTTAGATTGTAAATGTAAAACCTAACTTTGTATGCTATAGCTGAAACGGACTCATATTTATATAAGGATCAATTCAATAAAGATATTATCACCATATTTGGCCGCCGTTGCTTTCCTTACGGGAGAAAACATACCCTTTGAAAACATATAAGCATAATATGCAATGTCTCAACACACACGACTGCGGTGCTTTGGTTCGCACACTAATCTTTCAACTATATTCTCTGACATATTTATGTTCATACACAACCATTATCGTAACCAGCGTAGCAGATTAGTTGCTGCGCCATCTATTGTTATTTAATTTACACAAAACGTAACAATAGACTTGCTTTGATTACTACACACTACTTTTATGATACCTATTACTAGCAACAGGATTTTTTCCCTCGAACAGTTTATCGAGTTCTTTTATGCTCATTAACAACACATTTCGCAAACTGCTCACAAGTACTTTAAGTACACATTTGAACAATTACAAATGAATAATTGCGTACATCAGGAAATACTTACTACTTGACCCGTGTGAATCATACTACTTGATAAAATTTTTGTCAAAAAACAATTTGGACTGACTCCGCATCCTCACAATGCACATTTATCTCAAACGCTTAAAATATTCAATTAATTTTGAACAATATCAGCAGTGAAGTTCCCCAGCTACTGGGGACTCACAGCCAAAGCTTAGTAACGATGCTGAAATTCGTGGTGCCAGCGGTTGAAGTCAATATGGAATGCAACAATCGATCCCGTGGCTAGACCAGCGAGGAGGAATCTAAAAGAAACAGATAAATGTAGAACATCAATTTAATTGACATGTTTAATCAATAAGTGCGTGATCTACCTGTGATCATGTGATAGAGCTAATGATCTAATGGCGCTGTCACAAGCTGGGAATGCATACAGCAGTGCTAACGAGAAGGTCCTCCAAACTTCAACAATCCCTTTCTCTCCACCAGTAATCAAATACTCGCCATCTCTGCTCAGCAGCATACACTAAAATTTCAATTACAAATCGGTGTTAGAAACTCAAAAGCGCTTAAAATCATAATGACATTGATTTAAAAATTAGTGACAAATGATTTTTAGAAACGTGTTACATTTATTATATCATGATGAGTCTGGTAGCGCAATCTTCTGCCATTCATTGTAAATGCAGCTACATTTCCCTTCTCATAACCAACTACAACAATTCCTTCGCGGCTCATGGTTACGTTTTCAGGATATCTGAAGCCAGTCGGAGGTTCCAAAGTTCTCAGCAAGTCCCCAAAAGTTGTGTGCACTAACACAGGGCCCCCTAAATGAATATAAAAGTAATTAAATTTAGATTCTCACTAGCAAGACGCCTTTTGGTACTGTGACATGCTTTTAAATGTAATATATTTTATTCAATGCTTAATTTATAATTAACTAATCATTTTAAAATAAATTCTGCAAAGTTTTCGTTTTCATTGTCTTACATTCCGAAGAACTGACTACAAGTCCTAGCTCTGCTGATATTACCAAGGCAGTTACAGGAGTGTCATGTCCTGTCAGCGTAGCTCGCGGGGTAGGATGCTCACCGTCCCCAACAATTGCTTGGCAACGAGCGTTCCAGTGCCACAAAAGGACCGTGCAGTCTGCAGATCCTGATGCAATGTAGCAGTCTGAAGTGATGTTACATTCCGAGCGTCCCAGGCATGTGACCACACCAAAGTGACCAAATATGATTTGAACGATTTTGGCTGTAAAAATAAGCAATATAATATTTTTTTAATAAATTTTCCACAAATTGGTGTATTGTAGGAAATATTAAATATTTTTACATGCAACTATGTACCAGTTTCAGTAGAAAAAACACGAAAACTGTGATCCCAAAAACCACACGCAATGAGAAACTTGGAGTCTACGGTAGTAACAAAGCAATTTGACCTCATTTTAACTTTTTGACTAAAATTATCTCCTAAGTGTCGTTTGGCTTGATGATTGTTTCCTTGAGATAAAACTGGGTCCATGATTAATGGGAGGTTTGACGTCATATTGGGGTTTGTTTCAGCAAAACTTGGTGAATGTAAAGAAGCTGGAAAATCAAATTTTATTAATTAAGCCGTTGACTAATGGTAATAGTAAAATTACTTAAATGAGGTAACCTCCGTACCGGAATATGACGTATTCCACTTATTGACTGCAAAATTTTGACTAGTAGTTACTGTCACAACCGATGGTTGAGGTAACTGAGGATACGTATTAGCAGAAATATGACATACGGGAGAATTCGACATGAACTTCATTACCATGCAAACATCATCGGGAACTGCCGAGAACATTAGTGGGGACTGAAAGTATTTAAGAAAAGGTAAACAACTTATTTTTTAGTTTATAGCATCAATTATTGCACATAAACTGTAATGTAATGCCTTATGGCAGTACCAAATGCATAGCAGAGCTTCTTGGTGGATGAGGTTCCATCAGAAGCTGTGAGGGCGTCTGTCCAAAGTTGCGAATTTGATTTTCAATTGCCTGGAAGAAAATTTCCGAACTCAGTCAAATGCTGTACTTTTCTCAATACTGTACTGTACTTTTACAAATCCCTTACCTCAAGCATAACTGGGTCAGTTATTGAATCTAAATCCACACTTCCCTCATACGTTAAATAATAAAATACATTTGTGGCTCGGACTGCTTCAGGCCCTGTTCACGAAAAATAGAAATCGTGTTTAGCACGGAATTCTCGCACATTCTTATAGATGTAATGATAACTGGATTTAGTACACTATGACTAGTAGGTAGGAGCATCTATTTTGAACTAACCTCGTTGCTTGTATCCAAAAATAAGATCAATCCACTGATGTAGCTGACAAGATACAATTTCAGACTCCAGAGCCATTCTGTGAAATCGCACAAACTCCTCAGGAGTTGAGGCCCATGGCGGAAGCTGAACACTGTCAACTTCAGACCCGTCGTCTTGTACTCCCAATTTATAGTGATGGTTATTCGTGAACATTTCCGGGAGATAAAATAACTCTGGTATTAATTCCTATTGGAAAAGGCAAAATACACATTATTTTTAATGCAACTGATCACTCCTCATGCATTACAATTTATTACTACAACATACCTTTACGTCAGAAGTGTCCCGCTGACAATTTTTCCATGCTAATGAAACAGACGAGAAAAGCCGATTTGGATGATCAAACTTGCCTCCTTGAAGTGCGAGGAACATTGTTGTGAAAGGTTCCTAAGAAAAGCACAATGGTCAGTACCCGAATCCTTCATATTGAAATGTTTGAACTTAAATTTTAAGAAGTGTAAAGACAATACCAGTCGCAAGAGCCAGTTCAAGGTAAATGCTGCCGTTGAATAATGAGAGCCATAGTGAAAAGGCAAGATGCTTTCGTGTTCCCAGCTATTATATCTTTCTTCAAAGTATGCCCGTCGGCTGGGGTTCAATGCACCAATTGGCTATTCATAAATAAATATCATTATTGGTAATATGTGGGAAATCGCATGGGAAGAAGCTATGTATTAAAAGTTAACATTTAAAATGCGAAGCTAACGTACCTTGGACAGATCCCGATAATTACTCGAAAGGGATAAATCCAACTCTTTTGAGTCATAATTTGTCAAGATCCATGGAAACACAGGATACTGATTCAAGTCATTATAAGTTCGTCCTGTAAAAAATAACTTGTCAATTTTAAAGGTTCCGAAACCACACAACATGCACCAATCGTTGCAGTCTTACCCGCAATTGTGTTCAGGAACATTAAATACTCAAAATTCGAAATCTCTCTACGCTGCCATTTTTGGGTCATATTAGAAGCTCTCATTAGCTGCCTAGGCGACATCATTGAAGCACGCCTGAAAATGAAACAAGATGTAACAATTGTAATACATGTCATTGCAACATTCTCCTATGCAGTCGGTAAGTTTACTAACAAATACCTTGTCTGTGGAATTCCATATTTTATTCCTACGCCAACTCTGGGCAACGCCTTGATGACTTTCTTTACAGTTGCTTGGTCAGGAAAAGCAAACATAACTGAAGCTGGATAATTATACAGAAATTTATAAAATTTAATTCGTTTCAATTAATAATAAAATAATTACCTACATTGTGTATTTTTTCTGACTATAGGTAATATTTATGTATTTGTGTACTTACTACGACTAGCCAGAAAAATTTCAATAGCAACATTTTGCAGAAGGTAATGTCTCGAAAATATAGCTCGGATCTCACTGAAATACCATTTTCCGTGCAAATGGTCACAAAACTTGAGCACCTATTAGTAAAAATTAATAGGATTTGAGATATCAGTTAAAATATGTAATATGAGCAGCTTCTGTATATTTTCTAATTACCTCTGGATCAACTTTCGTAAACTCCGTGTCGTCTTCGTCCACTTCAAAATAGAGCTCATTGGACGTAATTGAAACAATTCCTGGAGCCACAACTCCAGGTGAAATTAACTTGGCTTTGGTACTGATATTAACGGGCCCAACAAGATCCAAATCAAGTTCACGGTCGTCTGACATTAATTCATTGTCATCCATGAGATCATTGGATTGAACTGGCTGCTGTGATCGACTAGCGGCGAGGTGAGTGTGAAACTCCTCTTTAGCCTAAAGTTAAATATGAAAAATCATTAAATGGTCACAGAACTTTGGCAATTGCACCTTACAATGTTCAAGACGAACCTGTAATATGGCATCATCTGGTAAACCATGCTCCAAAGCAGCTTTCAGCGTTGCTTCAGGATGGCTTGATCCATATGGATTATGAACAAATCTCTTTCTTCGTCTGGCGTCATCCTCCCATGCGTCCAATTTCCAGTATTCCACAATGTCCCTACGAGATTGACAAAAACGCGTTTATACCAAAGCTAGTTATGCCCTTTGAGTACTGTCATGGGTTTTTTGGAATTTAGTTTTAAAATTGCTTACTGGCTTTGGTCATGTCCCCATGCTCCATGTTTGTTTGAGATGATATTTATGGTCTTTTCAAGTATTTTTGCAGCAATGACATTGTCTCTTCGTCGTGCTGCAGTTATAAGATGATCACACATCTTCTCCTCTTCCTTCCTTTCCATTAATGTTTGAGCACACAAGGTTTGCTAAAGTATAAAAATTAATTACACGCCATTAATACTTATCTTTATCATAGAATTAAATTGTTAACTATTTTTATGTTTTTATAAGTTTACCTCAAACTCCGCATGTTTGAGGACGTCGTCAGCTCGCATTCGGTTAAGAATAAACTCGGCTTCATTGGCAACTCGAACGATGTGATCTTTCATGGCATGTGACAATAGGCGACCTTCATTGATTAGTTCAATAAATGCCAAGCCAGCATGTTTCTGCAGAGAATTTTGCCATTCCTGAGAGCAGAGCAGCATGACTAATTCCACCACAGAAGTACTGTGTTTGAATGTGGTCAAACCTATTACCAATAAAAAGCAAATTAGTAGTGCTGTGCAAAAATTTCCGTTAACAATGGCTTTTTAATACAGAAATATTCATAAGGTATCTACTGCAATTGTGCAGGTATTTATGTAATAGTACCTTTTCCTTCAGATAGTAGTTCTTGTCCATGTGAACCCAACAATGTTTTAGACAAAAATGGTGCAAAATCTACCATTATCTCCCTTAAAAGTGGACAAACTGAACCTAACGCAGCCTCCAACTTTTGGGTCAAATTCGATTCTCTAGCAGGGGTCGGTACTGGGAATCCTTCCGCTGACATAAGTGGCTTAATATGAAGCTCATCTGCTCTTGGCACAACACTTGGAGCTCCCCCAGAAGTACTGTTATGCATCGGACTACCGCTAACTACGCTAATTTGTCCTTGAGGTTTCTCTCCTCTATCCAGTCCATCTAAATAAATGCACATATAAAAGTTGAAGTCATGAGTGGATAAACAGATGAAAAGTTTTTTTCATCAATTCTAAGCTTACCTTTCTCCACTTCTTTTGCTGCTTTGGTTATAGTGTCACTATCGTCATTTAAGCTAACATCAGTCCAACTGTCTTCGCCTTTCTTCTCGTCATTTGCCTCACTACTTGTGAACAACTGATTTGAATCATCTCCAACGGATTTCTGAGAAGAGACATCACTCATTGGGTCGTCACTCTAGAAAAAAGTATTAGGAAAACGCCACAAGCGTAAATATACTATAGTTATGGCTTTGACTTTAGCGTTATGTAATGAATCCCCAAGAAACCCTCAGCCTTCCAAAATAACGGTTTAAATAGATTTTTCATTTTTATAGCAAAATCCTTAATTTGAAGCCCATAAAGCGAATACTAGAAACGAAACTAATGGATATTAACGAAATTAAACACTAAAAGGTATGGATTTTTTATTTGATTAGAAAGGGTTTATAATAAAAAACAAAGCTATATATCCCTAATAATTGCTGACAAAATTATACGCTTGCATACTAATTAGTTCTACCTTCAAAGTAATGTTCGGCGACTTCGATGTGTCATCGGCAGAGAGACAGACACCATCTTTCGGTTCAACCTAAATGCAGTTTAGGAATGAATACAAGGAGTTACAAACCACCTTCAAATTACTTTCTACTCAAATTGAATGACCCGAGAAACCAACTTCCTCAAAGCTACCCAAACTAGGGCTACATAGAGCTGGTAAGTTAAAAATAACGATAGCAAAGGTCACGCAGCAGTTTTAAGGGAGCTTACTTTTACAGATGAGCCACTAATACTGCATTCTTCTGTCAGCTCTCCTTCCGTAATCTGTCCGACAACATGCATCGGCTGACACTGTCCATTCTCTTGATGATCTTCTGAGCGAGCCGCACTTTCATCGTCAGCAGAACCTGGATCAACCCAATTTCAAATGTATTTAAATGCACTTCCTGAGCGAAGCGTGCAAATATAAACTAGCAGCTAGTAATAAATAATGCTAAAGTTAGAAGTTCAAAGTATCTATACAAAAATGAATTTCAGCTGATATTGAGCGGCTTGGCAGTAAACGCTAAAAATATAATCTACATTAGTGCAATTGCTTCCACTGTCAACAGCATTATATCAATTATCAAATAATTACTTTAGTCACTTAGTCCATCGGCACCTTTATTAAAAACTACCTAGATTAAGTACAAGATAGTATACCAATGAATATATAAACTCAAAACAAAAATAGTTTTATGTGGCAAATAAGTACGAGTTGCATCCCTCTCTGTTCAGTGTACTTTCTCTCAAACAAGTGTTCAGGTTGGATCTGATGGGGAGCTTTTCGAACGACTACTTTTAAAATGGTTAAAAAATGCAAAACTGTGTAAAAGAGCAGTGCGTAACATCGGGCAGTTATAGCTTAGTAGCCGTCAACGTTTTGCTTTAGCAAACTTCTGTTGAGAAGGTTACCTTGTGACAATACTCTATGTCTGTTTAGAGAGGAATTTGAGGAGATTCTCTGCTGATTGTTTTCGCAATAGTTTGGAAGAAACTGAGGATAAACATAATTGGTCCACTGTGGAAACTTTGGCTGCTGGCTAGTCTCAGGGCTGTGCTGTACACGACCTTTAAGAACACCTCCGGACTGACCAACACCACTCCCTAACAATCATGTTATACACCACAACCATTTCATATTTATTTCCTTTTCCCATCCTTATACTTGAAATGTCCAAAAATTTGTCATAATACAACACAAGCAACAGCTTTCCGCTTCACCGGATGCCTCCGGCTGCTTCTGTTAGCACTAGTATAACAGCTCACTAGTCAAGTTATTGTTATTAGAATAAATTTTACATGAATATCAGACTGTACATTGACAGTTACGGTACATACAAAACAAGTACTTGAGACATAAAAAATGCCCCTATGCGAGTTAGCACCTACAATTTCATTATTGCAAATCGTTAGCGAAACATACCTTGATGAGCTGCAGATGAACCATTGGATGCGTTTGAGGGGGCGTGACAGTACTGGGCACTTGCAGGGTCGTTTGTGTTTGGCACAGGACTTGAGGACGGAGTAGGAGGAGGTTCTAGTATGTCACGATACTTGGATACCATCAAAACGGAAATGAAGTAGACTATAGCCAATGCTAAAAATTGGGCTTGTTTCGTCTCCTCCTGTCGGATAAAAATATATTGGGTTACTAATCCTTGAGTGTTCAACGGTCAGTCAGTCTAACCTTTATTTAAATTAACAACTTACAATATCACGATAAATAACGGCACGTAGACGGTTTATATCCATGTCTTGCAGCAATTTTTCAGGGTCTTTTACAGGACTGTTTTGTGTTGCAAGGTTTTCTACAATATTCTGAAGATTTAATAAAAAAGATAAGAAAAAAATTACGTCAAGTTTGGGGCGTTTAGATACTACCATTTTTCTTGCATTGTGCATCGATGTTTTACCAACCTTTGGAGATGCTTGAGCACCTCGAATAAGGGAATGTAAGTGAGCTACTTTTGCTGGAAGTGTTCCTCCGTTACTACCATAATAATTTCCCGACTGCTGCAATCGAAGTCTTTCCTTGCATTCTAAGCAGTTACGGACGGCACTAGTACATACAAGGCGTAAGCACTGTCGAAGAATACCACCGTTCGACATGTTTTTCTCTGACTCCAGCTCATTAAAATTGAGAGAACTTGCGAATATTAATACATCAGCCATATTGACCAGACGTTGAAGGAATGAAACAGCGACCTCAATAGGCATCCCCTGCGTTGGTTCGATTACATCCAAGTCGCTCTGCAAAATAAATGGTTAATAAATAACCTTCTGCATTCTAATAGACCAATACTTGAGAAACAGCGTTACTAACATTAGGGGATGTGGCCGACGCCAGTAGTGGTAGTAGTCCACCGCATGCAATTATCAAATTATCCGCCAACTGGGAAATTAAATGAACGGTGTTAACCACAAAGATGGTGTTCTCTCCGGTATTAACAAAGTCAAGAACCGACTTTGTTGAATGACTGAAAATATTACATGTAAAAACAAATGTTAATTCATTTTCTAATTTTGTACACTATTTTATATTTGTATTTATTAAAATAGTTTAATTATGCACCTGCGCCACACTTGAATGTCTGTTTCCAGTGAAAACAGCACATCGGATAGCAACCTCTGATGAATGTAGGACCACTTAAACTCTGGAATTCTAAACGGGGGATGGGACGGTCCTGGATTGAATAAGTGCCTGCTTGCATGATGGAACATTCCCGACGACTTTCGTCGTTCAGTAGAGGAATTTCCTATTGCAAAATTAAAAGCGGTGTGTTAAGCATATATAGTGACCATAAACCAAGTATAAGTATTTAGATAGAATGCATCGATCTGCAAAAAGCTTACCTTCTTCATGCGTTTGGGTCTGTACTGCTGTGGAAGCACTTTTAGGACGGATAGCAGTCTCACCCTCCTCACATTCGAGTTCGGTTTTCTCATCTTGACTTTCAAGTTCCGTGCTACTTTCAATGGGGCTGGGTGCCTCTTGTCGACTTGCATCTAACCGAGGGGATAATTTGATCTTTTTCATGTCTGCTTCTGACTGAATCCACTCTCGTCTATCCAGAGATGATACTAAGGAGTTTCCATCATCGTGTCTAGGTTCCATATGATGAATAACGGTATCTCCATCCGTAATTATGTCGTCGGTATGATCTGACTTGTTGCTTTCTTTATTTTCATAAACTTCATTGTCTTTATTGACTGTTTTTTCATTTTCCTCTTCATTGTCATCGCTAGCTTCGTTTTGTTCATCAAAGTCTTTGTCAACGTTATCACCAAGTTCTTCACCAATTTTCGCCTCAGTTTCCTGAATAATTTCCAGCTCTCCACTATCATTAGCATCTTCTGAAGCTTCTGAAGGTGAATTAGTTCCATTAGTAAGCTTCTGTGGCATGCCACTATTGTCTTCCTCTGCTGACGTCTTTTCAATGCCTACATCCTTATCTTTACGGAACTCTTCATCGCCTTCAGGCTCAATGGACTCCGGCTCTGTGCTTGACTTTCCACTGATACCATTCTTTATTGGCGAGGAAGAGACTCCATTTTCTATATTATGTTCCTCTTCTGTAGGACTTTGTGGCAAATCCGGTCTTTTAGAGATTGAGCAAACACTTTTATCATCTTGATCCGTGTCAACAGCCGTCGCATCCTCATCTTCGTCTTCGTCCGGATACGATAAAGGTGATAAGCCGTTCTTAGCATTCTCATTTTCACTACTGCGAACTGGAGAGTTGCCAGAAGACGCTGGCGTTTCCACTTCTGAGTCATTGGCATTGTTTCCAATTGAACCGTCCTCCAATAACTCTATTTCTGTGCTTTCTGCATCACAACTCTCTTGTTTGTCATCTGCATCAACATTAACAGGAGTAGAGGGACTAGTGGAATCGATTGGTTTTTCAACGCTTGCCTCCATCAAACTACGTTTTGCGAATTCACAACCTGGAGCATGTTCTTCCTGCTCTATAGACATTTCAGTATTGGGCTCATTGGTGACGTCTGTTACAGTTACCCCAGACGTAGCGACAGAACCCGTAGTGCGATAGCCATTTCTAGGCTGATCCCAAATTATATACACAGTTTTTTTATATGTTTTCTTTTGCTCTTCATTATTTTTCGGATGAATGTAGGCGAGCGATATTAACCATTCCTTGAAAGAAAACAGAAATTTTAAATTATATACACAGCTTTGTTATGTGTTATACTCGGCAAACAAATTATATGTATCAGCCTACCTGCCAAACCGACATTTGCAGCACAGTGCGGCGATTTTCCCTGTTATGGTTACACAGTAGCGTCATGTCCGATAAAAATAACTTTTTTACTTCCAGGAGGGCATCCGTTTGCTTTGATTGTCGTATTAATGTCGCCACAACTTTCAAAATCACTACGGAAAAGTAACGAGAATATGCTTAGAGAAAAGTTAAATAGTGATTACAAGTAAAACGCTACATGTAAGAATTAGTGCTCGTACTTGGATTCTCCAATCGGTAGTTTGACTCGGGCTCGGAATGCTTAGAATACAAAATCTGCTGACTAATATGCTCCGTCAGAATCTATTTAGTTAAAGAATCCATCTCGTTAACAATAGCAATTACGCCATATCTGATATAATTTTAGAGTAAAAATTGAAATTACTAAATCATATTACCTCATAAAGGACGTTGTACGTAGGAAGGCTAAGCGACTCCTCATGAAGAAGAAGTCGCTCAGCCAACAACGTGTACAAATTATGTGGACTCATCACATCGTACTTTCGCCTGCAGTAAAAATTTAAAATTACATGGTGCAACCGAATCTATGTTTGTCCTTTTATGAATTATCCCTGCATAAATTAGTACAGGGTATTAAGAGAAACCTACTTATGGGTACTCCGACAGAGAAAGAATCCAAGTAATTTCAGTGCTTGTAGTCTGATCAGTTGCGTCTCAGCTCCTAATAGTTTGAATACGGTACGAACACCGTTTTTCGCATCAAAAGCTGGAACCAGGGATGAAGGATGCTCTGACATGAGAGATATCAGCATTTGCAGGACGTCATGAAGGTTTTCATCCTGGAAGTTTGCGAAATAATAGGATTAAGTATTTAATTCGTCTTCACTTGTACATGAGTGACAGGCATATACTACTCCACCGTAATTGTATCGAATTAATACGTAGAGAGAATGGTTCGTTTACCTCGTTCACGGTGGTTAAATAATTTAGAATACTTTGTAGTTCATCCTCCTTGAC
>JAHZND010003992.1:0-10190 GCA_027744115.1 Acrocyrtus sp. NNG-2020 | reverse complement strand
TTTCAAAAGAGCGTTTGGGATTTAATTGAGGAAAACCGTCGGTGGAACATTTGTTCCACGCCTTAGACATTGATGGGTTAAAAAATAGTAAGCCTAACAAAAGCTGACATCAAAACTAAATTAAAACTAAAGAATAGATAAGTAAATTCATGGCTGTAATAGTGAGTAGTTGTATGAATTACTCGGATAGTTCCGAGTTTCGTTTGTAAGCGATTGCTTACACTCCATAAAATCTCCAAAAACGATATTTGCCTAAAAGACAAATTCTATGACAAAATTCAATGTAAAAATAGCATTCTTTCTCAGTGTATACTAGAGTCAAATTGTAACTAATATTTATCCTATACAATTACCTACTAATTACATATATATTAGCTTTACAACAGACTTGACCACGTGATGTCAAACTCGTTGTGATGAAATTACTATGTAGCACGTCCAAAGTTCCCGTAGGTATTTGTGATGTTGTATGTGTGAGTTGTCTTTCAGTGTTGCTCATATTCAGTATCCATTCGTCCAATACATTTCACTTTAATATCATGTCCCTTTTCTTCATACCATTTTGTTCTCATAGAAAGGGATGGCTAAAATGACAAAAGTACACATTCCAATTAATATCAAATCAATCATTTGGTAGAAGAGTCGCACAAAGTGCAATACGAGTTTTTTAAAATAAATTAAATGAATTACTTACCGCAAATCCTGGAGTTACAGTTAGATGCTTAAGATCTTTCATTTTTAGTAGAGAGAAGTGAAAGGCGACATCGGTAATAAGATGCTCCTCACTAGATGATCCTCTTGAGTACTCGTTCATTTTCAAGCATTCCATAATTCCAAGTTCTTCCAATTCTGTAATAGAACAATAAAGTATTACATTATAATTCCAAAATATATGCATTATTGTAAGGTAAAGGTGTATTGGTATTTTTACAATTAAGATCTAAGAGTTTATTATCAAGTAAATAAATATACAATTATCTCAGTAATTTTAATATATTACTTGTCAAACTCCGGATCGAAACCTCATTTTCATGCAGGTACACTTCGTCCCATAGCTCTGAACTCAATTTAATGGCATCACAAAACTCTACCGGAATCCCCGTTAGCAAAGAATCCCACTTTATTGGCCAAAGAGATTTTTCCACAATGATTTTTAGAACCTGAAGACTCCTCATTTCTTCAAAGATATACTTTAAGCCGCAAGTCTCTGGTCCACAAATGTTAATTTTTAATTTTGTCAAGTTAATAAATGCAACATTGATTTGCTGCATTTTGACCTTAGTCATGGTCACTGGCCTTCCTGGAAGGAGCTGATTTTGCCGCTGTTGTAACTGCTGACGAATTTGTCCACGAAATCGGCGATATCTCTGTTCTAGTTCCAAGCGCATACGCCTTCGAGGAAGATCCTCCTGTCTAGGTTGTTGTCCGTCAGCTCCAACTCTTCTTTCCAAGTCTACTCGCCATTCATCTGCAGGAGCGTCTCTTTGGACTTGCGCATTCCTATTATTGTTAGCATTAGCACCACCATCACCGACATTTTCATTGTTGTTGTTTTCCCTTTCAACGTCATTTACATCGTCAACCTGTATGTTTTCCTCGATTATTACAAGCCCTCCGTTTGCCTCTGCAGGCAAAGGAGGTACCCTCCATGGGTCATACCCAGCTCGTTCCTGGTTTTCCACAACCTGCATTGGTTCCTGTGCATCTTGGTTTGGATTTTCAATTCCTTGTTCTATAATTGCCCTAACTTCATTTGCAACATTGTTGTTGTCATTGCCATTAGCATTGTTGTTATTTACTCTCAGTTCCTGCAGATGGTCGAGATTTTCTGGTCGAATCACAGCGGCTGCTAAATCCTGTAAGCGACGTTCTGGCTGTGGCTGTACTGGTAATACTGGCACTGCTCTTATTTCTGGTAATATGTTTCTCTCCTCCATATCTTCGTCGCTGTCAGATGACAAATTAACAACTTCTTCCTCTCTTGGTGGAAATCTAGCCCGTGGTGCAAATGGTGCAATTGGAATCAGTCCTGGTTCTACAGGAAGATAGCCATGGCGAAGTATGTCAGCTCGGGGTCGTGGCATTGGCATATCTTCATTTCCAAGATTATTAACCCTTCTTCGTTGCTCTTCGAGCCTATCTCGCAGTTCCTGTAATCTACGACGAAGATGTAAACAACGGGGCTCTTGCTCCCTTTCCATAGCATCTGCGAGTTCTCTTCTCCGATAGTGCTGCAACTGTTGCAACTGGAGTTCCAAATTTGCTCGTCGATGAACGTCTGCTCTTAGTCTTGCCCTTCTCAATCTATAAAACAAATACAATAAATAAGAAGATTGAAGATACATTAATAAACGTTGCTATAAAATACATGCACTCGTACGAGTTTGTGTTAATGCTTGCGTTTTACCTCTGCTGATGATATTGAACATCCTCTTGGTTTCGATTTTCGGCTAAAACTACAATTGGGTTAATGTGTAAGTGCGCCCCAGCCCCACCAGCTTGTCGGAGATCATTTGCACGTATCCCTCCTTCAATAGGGTTTTCTACTGCATGTAATACATGTGGTTGAACATGAACACGTCTCTCCCTTTGCTCAAAATTTCGTCTTGGCCGAAGGACTCGCAATCTGGCAGGATCCCTAGGTGGTAGCAAATCTAAATCGATTCGTTGTACCATTACCATAGGATTAGGTCCGATAACTCTGTTAGGGTCAACAAAAGGATATCCTACTCCAATGGGCGCTCCATGACCGGAACATGTAGAAGTAAGCCAAACGCTGAAAGAAGTCACCGTTGGAGATCTCATTCCGCTCATCAGATAACTAAAGCTGCCTTCTGTTTGAGTAGCAAATGTGAGAGTTTCCAGTTTAGGGAAAATTTCATCAAAGCTTATAGGCGGAGTTTGTTCTTCAAATTCCCACGGTTTGAACATAGAAAACTGAGTGAGGGCCTCCATTCTTGGGATTTTAACCGGAAGAGTATGTCTGTAGCTGTATGAATTATGTCCGGTCAGACTTATCACGCGAAGAGTAGAGCTCAACTTGCTTAAAAGTTCATACATGTCACTTTCAGAATATAATGCAAGTGTTGCATTAAGGGTCGAATTCTCATGTCCGTCTTAGCTCTAAGGCTGCCTTAGTTACCTAGGTTACCTTGAAGTAACCAATGGCAACTAAGGCAGCCTTAGAGCTAAGACGGACATGAGAATTCGACCCTAAAAGTACAACGTTTAAACGTTTAAAGAAGCTGATTGTATTATGCAAGTAAATACTTGACAATCATCAGTTAACGATTTAAAAAAATAATAAGTACAGTACCTATTGCATTCTATGAATTTATTTTACTTTGGTAAGCAAAGAAATTTTTGACAGTTGGTATTCTGTATACGGACATGTACTACAATAATATGCACGTGCACGTTGTTGTCTGCTTGCTTTGCTAGTCTCTGATCTAGCCAGCCACAACCTGTGGAAAGCATCGCAGCTGATTTCTCACAATCCAAAAAACAAACAACCACTGCACTAGGACTTGGACTAGGCATAAAAATATTTAGTTATTGTAGTTCATTATAGGTTTAGGGCTATTATATTTGTTGTGACACGTGTACACATAATTGTATTTAAAGTGAACTGCTAACAAAGAACGAATATACAAAATCCCACTGAACTCTATAATACTTTCATATGATTTTTTTTGGAAAAAGTTAGAAATTTAACAACCACTCACTTTTTTACAAGAATAGAGCAGACTAAAGAAACTTCATATAGTTAAAACCATTTATAAGTTCAATTTCGTTCAACGAGGTAACAATTTAAAATAATGTGGGGCTCTTTGCGCTCTAGTACAGCTGGAGGTCAACAACGCTCTTCCTCTCAAACACATAGTGAAATCTCGAGTCAAAGTACGGATAATCCTAATTCTGCAAGTGGGACGGGTAGTTTAATTACGTCTAGTTTTTTGGCCAGGCCAAGAGCTTCACTTTCTAGTTTACTGTCGTCAAATGTCACTCCCGGCATTCCTGTTGCTGCTTCCAGCACAGCTGAAGAGATGGAAATTAATAGCGAATTGGATAAAGAAACCATTTCCCATATTGATTCATTTTTCGGTAAGTTGACTATAAGTATTTAGAGCCAGGAGCTTTCGTTAATATGATCGCTTTAAATTACTACGCAACTTAACATATGCAACTCCTGATTTGGTGAGCCAATTAAAAGTTTTCGGAAGGTTAAGTGTTAAGCAGAGATTTGTAATATCTGTCACTTCTTTTACTTGAGTTTGGAAATTTAATTTTAATTTGAGGCCTGCTTTAAATAGGAAAAGTTGCCTTCTTAGTTGCAAAGGTTAAAAACTTTAACTGGCCTAAACGTTTTGTTGCATGTTATATTTCAGATAGATATTGGGGGGAGCTATCAGTATTCGCGTTTGAGAGGGCTAAGGATATTGCGGATAAAGAAAAAGAACAAGCCCTAAAAAGTCACATGCATGGTGGCAATTGTGCATCGTCAGGATTTACATGGGTGATAATTATGACAGCTATGGCTCAGTTAGCAATTACTGAAAAAGGCTACATGAATCTGGTGTTCCTGGCTCCGAAGAGTTTTCTCAGAAAAGATGTAAGTGATTACGATAACGATACGTATTTCGAATTTGCGCATTCACGATTTACTATCTGCGAATGAATGCCATTACTGATGCAAAAATGTTGGAAACAATGCAAGGTCTGTCTTCATTTTTATTTAATTACTTTTAGTCTAACCTGAAGAATATGCTGGAATCAATCCGTATTGATCTAAGAAAAGTTGTAGATGCTGGTGTAGCTTCGTCCCCTATTCGTCATAAAAATTCACAAATCGCCACATGCTTAACAGTGTTAATTAATTTACGTTTAGAAGAAATGGAGTTGTACGTGCTTTTAATTTTTATTATTGTAGATTAATGATTTAGTACAAAAGTTGAATAGCTAACATTCTAAATTTACCTTAATAGCGTTTTTGATTTTTGTATAGTTATGATAGGCTTTCAGTTTTTGGAAGCTCCAAAAATGTAGAAATAGGGGACCTGATCTCGGACATTGAAGTGATATATGAGAAATTCAGAGACGAGGTGAAAGCGTTTTCTGGAAACGCAGTTCCTATCCTTGGGGGGATTTTGAAAACAATACAGTAAGAGTAAATTAGTAAAAATGTCATTATTATGTACACGTGCCGTTTACTTAATAATAATAAAAATCTAAAATGATATTCTGATATTTTAGATGGGAGAGTGAGATATTAATTAATTTACTTCGGTCCATCAACATGATGCAAACGTGGGACTATTTGGAGGCCACAATTGCCGTACAGCATGCCAATACACAACTTCAGGAATGGAACGAAATTTTGCAAAACCATTCGACGGTAGTTACATTCAAATAACGCAATTATGTAGCATTTTTAAACAAAGCTCAATGCAATAATATGAAATGCACAACGCAATTAATTGTAAAATTGTAATGCAACATCTTTTGTTACTTTTACGCAGACACTGAAAAAGTCTTCTTTCTACAACTCGCCACCAAGTTATCCACTATTGTTTCTGTGGTTTAAAAAGTTAAAAGGAGCACTTGTGTCCAAATACTCTCTATACTTTTATGAGCTTCTTAGCAAAAATTCAAATTCTACTTATGAAATGAAGCAACACTGTAGTAAGCTGCCAGTTGACTACTTTGGGCGGATGTTGTCCTTTCAACGAAAGTCAGATGCCTTGTGTGTTTCTGTAATATTTGATTCTAAAGACACGATGTATCATCCTGATGGATACACCTGCCACGGAAGAGACATTATTGCTCCTCAAGGACTGGACTCGTTCCCGGCCATCCTTTCAATTCCAAATGTATCGGCTAAGTTAAATAATTTAATCACAAACATATCATCGACAAAGAAGCCATAAAATTCTTCCTATAGCGATCAGGAATCTATCATTAGGTTTCATAGGTATAGGAAGCATTTTGTGCCATCTGGACGGTGCCAACTTATTACTTTATGTCGCTGGCTACTGCTGTTAGATTAGCGATTGAATGATCATATACTTAATTTTAATCTTTAATGCAAAATTTGATAACCTGATTTTCAGAAACCAATAATGCATTGGCCGAATCTTGTAATGATTATTAGCGACCGTCTTAATGAGCTAAGTTTGGACAAGCTGGTTGGATTTTATGACTCGTCGGTGAGACCTATTTTCAAAACGCTTTGGCTTTATTTTGCAACTTTATACTTTTGTTGCACTAGTTGACGCTATTAAAATTCACAATCGAGCTACTCCGTTTATTTGTATTTCCAGATGCAAGCTACGTACTTTGTGCAGCGCATCGATCCTAAAATGTTTCTGACTGTAGTATACGAGTCGAAGAAATCGGAGAAGGATGCGTACACAATGAAATTCATGAGCGAGCTTACAGCAGACCTAAAATGTGGCAAAATTTTTTCAGCGCTGAAAACTACTAAATAAAATATACTGAACATTATATTAAAAGCTTTACTGTGTTTTTAAAATGATGGGATCAAAATGTAAAAACATAAAAACATTCGAATGCAATTTTACTTAATTTTGTAATTTTTACGTAATTTGTTTGTATACTAACTTTGTATAGTACAGGTAAATTAGTTTAGCTTTGTTGAAATATAAAATGGAAACATAAAGATGGTTTCATTGGGAAACTTAAATAATCAATACCAGAATCGGTACCCTAATCGATTTCGAATCAATTCTTGCATAACTAAATTTTATTTAATCAAAACTACGCATAAGGAGCTACAGAGCAGAAGCATATTAAACACCTCTACTTTGTAAAAAGCGGCTCCTCGTTAAAATTTTATGTATGGCAAACTATAGCCTAAAATTCACCTTCTCAAAATTTAAATTTTCTAAAGCTCTTTCTGATAATACATATGAATATTGCTAGTGTATAGATATTTTATAACACAACAGCTAGAGATTTATAAACTTAAAACAGTAGAAAATTCCACTTTACATAGAGGCACAGCAGCATAGAGGTAAACTCGAGAACGAACTGACTAATGTACTAGTAATGTAATAAAACAAAAACTTTAAAATATAGTGATACTACCTTTCGAATCTCATATTTTATTTCTTAGAAAGTTGAAATATGACAATTCAAAAACACGAAAGTTGGAATTGAAAAGTCGGATTAACCGTACATAGAAAAAGTTTATTTTCATCTTGATTCAATTAGATAAGAATTCGACCCAGAGAACATTTTAATTATTAGCCAAACTCCAGTAGCCCTAAATAAATAAAATATCATCATGTGTTTGTCTCCTAAAGCTTTAACACTTTCCTTTGCGTTTGCAGGTTATAAATAAGTAAAATAAAATAGCATACCTGTCTTTCGCCAGGAAGATCCTATCAATTTTGCCAAATGGACTGCAAAGTTCCTGCATATCCGTCTCTGACATGCTTTCCGGTAAATTGCTAACCCGAATGGTGGCTTCATCCTTCCTGTTAGATCCCATAGTACTCATCACCTCGCCACGACGATTACCACCACGAAGAGCAGGCGGCACGAAAACTCCAGGCTTGCTCTCCGAGTCAACCTGCTAATAAAAACAACAAAAGTTGAATGAGTTACAAAGAAAATTAAATGTACTTAAATTAGGTAAAATTGATCGAATCAAACCTTTTTGTCATCTCCATCCCCAACCCGATTTCCACCTGTACTGTTGACCTCTTGAAATCCAGCCATATCTTTGTACGGACACTTGGCGCTGAAATGACTGTCGTGACAATATCTGCACTTGACAAAACCCTTTCCTTCTTGTTGTAGTTTAGAAAATGGATTGTTCGCATCATCCGCTCCATCATCGTGCTTACTAGCATTAAGGAATTGCATCAACACTTCATCCGCCACTACAGTTGTCGCAGAATTAGGCCCAGCTGCATCATTTTTGCTGTCTCCAAACTTTGCCCATCGCGTTTTTCTATCGATAACTCCTTTGCTCACTGTTTTTAAACAAATAGATTACTAGTAGTAAGCTAACACAAGCTGTATTTTTGTTTGGCATGCTAATAAATTAACTATACTAGATATTTCTTGTAGGAAAAACCCGAATATTCTAACTTTAAATTCTATACATTATAGTATAGTCCCCTAATAATGTTCGTACCCAGTTTCTTCTCTAAACGAAAAGTCCGATGAATCTGATATTTTTTTCCATTGTCCGGATCCACCTTGACCTCCGTAACAATCCTCTCGCCCTCTTTAGGCTTCAAAAAATCCTGCTTCCTCACGACATCCTTCTGGGAGACTGGCTGCTCATTCTCCAGTCCAAAATCATCATCGTCAATTTCATCTGCCCACCGAGATAATGACACCATCTTGTCTCCAAACAAGTGCACTAATTAACCTGCAGAGCACAAACCAAATTAAGCAATTAACACCACATTTAAATTAAAAAATACAGCTTCGAAACTAACTGAAAACGACAATTAATAATTACAAACTAATTTTCAGATACTACTTTCAGTACTTTGAAGCACCATATGGCTAACTAACAATACAATAACCGGTAGCTGTCACTGGCACGTTTTGTATTTGGATAGAACCCAAAGTACTAAAATTACTATACTAAATTTGAAAACTTTAATTACGAATTTAAGTAAAGAGGAACTTCTAGTTTAACCTTCTAACAAGCTCAAAATAGAATACTAAACACGGTACTTTCAGTAAATTGTTTTAATGTTTTAGTTTAGGCTATTTTTTTTACTATCGGCAGTTTTTATATGGGTTGTGTGAAGGGTACTTCTATTAGCCGACTTTTTTTATGAATTTCCGTTAAAATTAGTTTAGGCTATTTTTTTACTATCGGCAGTTTTTATATGGGTTGTGTGAAGGGTACTTCTATTAGCCGACTTTTTTTATGAATTTCCGTTAAAAGGCACTTTGTTGGCTTTTAAAAAAAATCTTAAACTACCAAATATATTAACTACACAATTACGGTAATTTTGATTACTTACTTGCGTTAAAAATTAAATGATTATTAAATTAGATAGTACTTTTTAGTGAGTCAAAATATTCCGTGGACGTTCCTTTGAATGCTTGCCGCAAAAGAGACCTTGTGAGCAGCCAGCGCAGACATCATCCTATCCTGCCATATGCTTTCGAATGGTGCACGCACGCTATACTGCTCCGTGCTATTTCCACAGTGCACAGTGCGTGGTGATGGATGAGAAATTGTGAAAGCATCTCTCATGCCATTCCCATCCCATGCTGTGCTACCCTCTCCTCAGTCTCCTCAGCTCAGCCGGCTGCACACAGTCAGTAGTACTTCCTGTGTATAAGGTTGAGTCAGAGTAGTGCAGAGTGTAGAGTGAACTAGTATAGTAGGATAGGCATGTTCATTGAAAGACGCGACAAGCCAACAAAGCCAAACTCAAGAGAAAATGCATTGTCCTATGCAACTATATGCCATGGTATGAATGATGAGTGCAAAAACTGCAAAAGGCTTTCGTGGAATGCGTAAAGTTTGCCATGGTTACAATTAAGTACGATGTATGATTTTTTAAAAAGTAAAAACGTCTTCAAAACGGACAACTATCTGGTACGAACCGTGCATTTATAAGTAAATAATTATTTTCAAAATAATTCAGGTATGCACTACTGCTTTTACCGACAATTTTATGCCAGCTGCAGTTCGAGTTCCAGTAAAATGAATGCCGAATACAGCGATATCGGAGGCATTCGCTTTTTAGTAGATCTTGGAGCTTTTCGGTTTTTCATAATTTTATTTTTTTAGAATTTAAGAAGTTCGCATACATACATTTAATTATGTGTTAAGATGCAAGATAAACTGCTTACCCATACCTTTTATGTACACATTTAAAGCAAATTATGAGAAGTGGAATTGCAACATGGAAATGATTAGTTATTGTTTGAAATAGGAAAGTGAAATGTAATTTTTTATGTAGGAGCAAAATGTAACTGAAACTGAACTAACTGAACTGTACTTTCAGTTTGTGTTATATAGCCTAAAAATGTGAAAGGTTGAATTTTCATTGCATGTGTTTAAATGGCTTATTCGTTCAAAGTAATAATAGTGACGTAATATTTTACTTGTTAGCTTGTAAAAGAAAAACGAGGTAGGACACAATGATGCTCGCAATCATTAATAGCAGGCCTTTCGAGAAAACAAA
>JAHZND010003991.1:0-14427 GCA_027744115.1 Acrocyrtus sp. NNG-2020 | reverse complement strand
TTCCAGACAAAACGATCATAAGGATGATAATATGACTCCTGCCAACTGTCAATACTCCTCCTCCAACTTTGGTATTCATATGGCATGGCTACCCAATCCCAAAAATAACCTTTTTTCTCTTCGTAATAAACGGCGGAACGCGTCAAGGTGCAAGCCATCAGCCGAGTTTAGAAGGAGGAAAGGTGAAAAAGTGAGAACACTTAGGAAATGGCTTCAGTCACCAAGAAAAGAAAAAGATCCTGAAAGTTTTTTTTCCTTCATCCTTTCTCCCACCAACTTCCAAAGTAGAAAAAAAGGTCTCGGATCAGGGAATTAAATATAGTTCGTATTCAGGGAGCAACTAGAGCACCACCTATCATCCAAAGACTTTTGACTGACAAGCTCATCTTGAAGTCTACTACGTTCTGGCTCTGACTTTTTTTTGGTATCCCTTTTGCCTGAAGAGATAGAAAAAATATCCCTTTTTTTCCACACTGATAAAGACGGTCACTTTTCCGCTAGTTTTTTTTATTCTAGCTTCTCGCACGGAAAGTAAAATAAATGAAGGAGCTTATTTCAGACTCTTCCATTTCCACAATATTGCGGAAAAAACTTAGGAAAGTGATTGTCCGCGCCGGCACCCGCCGCGACTCTCTCATACGGTTGCAGTGCACATCTCTGCTCCACAAAATTCCAGTACTTATTTCTCCAGAGTGTAATAATATTACGGGAAAAGAGATACATTTTCGCTACGCACTTTCTCTCATTCCCATCTCTTTGCCGGCTTCTTTTCCCGAAGAAGAGTCCTTTTTAGTGGTCTTGGTAAAAAAAAGTTTTTTTCCCTTTGACATGCGATACGATATTACATTCTCCCTGAGACGGAAGTCACTGTTGTTGCGTGGCATGACTAGAAGGGAAAAAAGTTCCCTTTTTATATTTTATTGCGTAGCGGGCGGGGAGAAAATGCGGATATTTAAGCGCTCTCATATTGCTTCAACTTTCTTTTCTCTGTTTTCATGTTTCTGCGTGAGCACCCGACAACTTTTTGCGGTGTAGTCAGCCAGTCTCATACGGATTACTTTTTTTGGAGAGCACATGAATTTATTTGCAATTGTGCTAACCACTCAAGAAGAAATGCATGCAGTACTCGTAAATAGACTTATATCAGCTCATTCGGGAATCGTTACTTTTAAGCTGATTTCATATAAAAAACGTTGGTATAAGCTCAGCAGTAAAGACTAAAGAGGGGAGGATGCCGTTTTACACGGGCTCAAAGTCACAATTCCCCCTCATCTGGATTTTCACCTTTTTGCCGAATAAAAAAGCTTTTCGGATATTTTCCATTCTAAGCCCATAAGCAATTTTCTGTCAGTGCAGAAATACCGAATAGATATTCGTATCGTTTAGCAAACGCACGTACTCTGCTTTTAAGCTGTCGGATAGTAAGATGAGTAAAAGTTGCGAAGGCGGTGGGGGTGGCAGCCCTGTGCGTGTGCGTATAAGTTAACTACTTTGTATTGAAAAGCTGTAAAGAGGATAGCTCTGGAAAAGTACACCGGATGAAGGAGTATTTTTTTGTTGTTGTTGCGCATTCTAACAGAAAAAGTTTCCAGCGGAGAGTTTCCCACCAAAAAAATACTCAGCAATATACCTAGGTAAAAAAAAGCTACTCACTTAAGTGGGAACTTCATTTTCTGACAGGACCGGGTACACTCGCTATTTTTCTCCAGTCAAAGTTTACTTCCTTTTCAAGACTGGGCATGAGCATTAAGATAAACATTTTTTTGGGCTTATCACTAACTGCTAACTAAGCTGAAACCGGGTTCCAGACATTTCTCCAAAAAATATAATATTCTTGAGAATATGCTGATGGTATGAGAGTAAAAAAACTGCCCTCATTATTATGATTATTTCCATCAGTTAAGGACTACTAGAGAGCCTACGCAAAATGTAAACTTTTTTTGTCTGCTTTCTCATAACACTCAAGAGTTACTAGTTGAAAGGGAGCACTTTTTAATGTTATAACCACCGCCATTACCACAAATTTTATTTGGAGAGTAGAGCTCCCTGTGAAAACGTGTACGCAGAAAAGTGCCTAGATATGGTGGCTCTCTGGCCTAAGCCACTTCAAATTTACTACTTTTTTTAAAGGACCGAATCTGAAGAAGATTTACTTAAAGAAGCGGGTCATTTTAATCACGTTGGAGGAGAAATTTAGAAATATATTTTTTTTCTCGAGTAAGGCACACAGAGCGCTTCACCATCCCCCGCTTAATAAAAAAAAGGCGAAGGGGACATCATCATCAATCCTGAAAGTGCACCACTTGTACATTGTACTGCTGCTCCAGTTTTCTCTCTAGTCGCGCTGCTCCTGCCTGTACAATATTTTATTTTTTTGCCGTCTCCACATTTCGCAAAATGAAAACTTTCCTCTTAAATGATAATTTAGGGAGGAGGAGGGAGAAAGAGACGAAGCAGCAATAACACACGTTTCCAGCATGTTATTCATGCATGGATGATGATGATGACGATGACGCTCTTCCCATATTATTACCATCATAGAGATGAGTGTGGATAGTGGTTGAACGAAATAAAATAAAATGGGAATGGTTTCTGGTATAAAAGCTGAAAACGCTGGAAAATTTTTTTTTCTCTCCACACCAACACCCGCCTTTTGTTCCTCAAGACGAGGGAAAAAGAAGCTCATAGCGGATTTTACAATGCACGCCGGGAAAATTTTCGAGAAGAAAGTGGAATTGTTGCATTGCGTATTTCAGAGCGTGTGCACCATGGCCTGTCTCAAACTTTCTGTATTAATAGCGCTTCTCCTCTCCTCGAAAGATGATTATTATGTGAGCTCACGTAACACACTTTTCCTCCGGAGAGGGGAAAGGCAGTGCCAGAAGAGTTAGGCAGTGGACCGCGCACACACAGCCCATCAAGTATTCAGCATCTTCTGCGATAAGTAGTGGTGGTGTGTGGGAAACGGGAGCTCTCCGTAAAATAATAATGTGCTTGTATAGCCGTAATAATGGAATACTTAATATATTAGCATTGCAGAGATTTTAAGGAGGTCGCCCACTTCCACTTGGATACAGCCGCTAAATAAAGATGATGATGGGTATGGCTTATAATATGTGCCTTCCACTCTGGAGGACATTTCAGCTTTTTCTTTGCTAATCCGAAAAAGGGCAGCTGTGCAAGCACTCGGCTTCTTTTTTCTTGTGAAAAAATAATCTTAGAAGTTTTTGCAAAAAAAAAACTTAAAATCTTAAAAGTAAACGAGTCGTGTCATCTTGTGCCCTACTAAATAAAAATGGGAAGTGGGCTTATAAACAGTTTGGGTGGAAAAGGAAAAAATGGGTTTCTATTGAAATGAGTTGAGAGTTTGAGCTTAGAAATGTATATGAAAATGAGAATGAGTTTTTGGTGTTATTTTATTTTTTGCAGTGATAGGGCACGCTTCCGACGGGAGTGGTGGAGTGAACCGGAACAGTGGATCGTCGTCCCCTTATTCCCCTTCGTTGTCGTCATCAAGCAGTAGTTCCAGCAGTTTCGTACTGAGTCCTCCTGTACCAGAAGGAGTTGATGGGGGCGGTGGAGGAGCCGTGGGGAGCATAAGTAGTAGTGTAAATAGTAATACAAATGTTCTAGTAGGAGCGCAAGCGATGGCGTTAGTATCATCATCATCTTCATCAGGGGACCGAGATTTAGGAAGTGTAATAACAGGGCCGCCAGCCACCGCCGATCTAACATCGTCAGCGTCAGCAGCAGCAGCATCAGCAGGAGGAGGAGCGTCATCATCATCCCAACAAGTACCCGCGTCGGAGAGCCCGTTAGCCCCAACGGATCAAATACTTGTGCAGCAAGCACCACCTAGGAAAAACTATCCCTACATTGATAAGGCAGCCTCGCCCAACGTGACTGCTTTACTAGGGAAGACGGCGTACCTAGGTTGCCGAGTTAAAAACTTGGGAGATAAGACTGTAAGTACCCCCAAAAGTATTTATCTGAAGTATGCGTGCATGCCCGCAACCCGCTTTCCAAAATTCTTTTTTTTGTCTTATCTTTCCATCAGCCACTAATATTCAGACTCGCTTGTCTCCCAACTCGCCTCATATCTCTGAAATATTTCATAAACATTTTGGAATACATGAAGTTTCTGTGGAACTGGGGGAAAAGCTTTTTTTTTCAAGACAGGAAAAACTCCGAAATTCTTTTGTTTTGATTATTTAAGTGATGCTTGAGCGAGTGGAAACTCAGCTCTCCTTTCATACTTACAAAAAAATATGTGCTTTTCTAAAACACTCACTTCATTATTGTGAAAAGTGGGTCAGACAGAAATACTTTTGATTTTCTTCCTCTCCAACAAGAATTTACCCGGAAACTTAGTTGGCCTCACTTTCTAGAATGGTCAGAGTTCTTAATTAATTAAAAATTGCATTCTTTCCCTCGCAAAAAAAAACTTTTTCAGCCATCAGGCTTATACCACGTACCAGTGACCGTTAACTTTTGCTTGAAAAGTTTACTGCAAAAATCATGTCAGTTTTTACTTTTTTTACTCCTTCCGAAATTTAATGCAGGGCAACAGCTGCCACTGAAGAAAATGTGATTTACAAGAGATGTTTATTGAGGTCACCTCCAGTTATTAATTTCTACTACAAAGGCTATTTCTTACACTACCAACTATTTTACTTTAATTTAAATCACGATTAATTTGTTGTCGAAACACCTGCTCATGCACAGTCATCAGATCCTTGCTATAAAGCATACGTCATCCTTTCGCAGACGCGCATCCTTTTGCCTAAGATTACAAATCCGAGCTTTACGATAAAAATTAACCATCTATTTCTAATTAAATAACTTGCAAATAAAAAAATAAATTTTATAGTCGCCGAAGTAAGTCCAGTGACGAATTTTTTCTTTTCCTTCTGCTTCTATTCTTATTAGTGGTTTTGAACAAAATGATTTCAAGCTCTAGTAGCAAATTTTAAGCACAGAAAACTCTAGCTCTGTACAGTTTTTATCTAGATTTTTTTGTACTGAGAATGATTGAGAGGCAACGAAGCAACAAAAAACTCCCTATATCGACATGGATTGGAGCTCAATCAAAGTCAACGACTTTGTTCACTCCTTCTTCTCCCATCACTTTTTTTTCGCTTTTCCTTCTCCTTCACTAAACTCCTCTACCAGTTTACGTTTCTGCCTGATGTGCCTTCTCCCCAGACTATGACGACGCTTTAGCTTGCTTCACCGCCTTGAACAGGCACAAAAGTCATCACCCGAAAGGAAGGACACAATTTATAGAAAGGAAAAAAATATATATCTCAGCTCAATACTTTATTTTCTTAACTTTTAAGACTTTTTTGTTAACTTTTACTTTTTCCTTCATTCTCCCACCGTGAACAGATCTAATACGAGGAAAAGGCAATCCTTCTTTTCAGAGGGTAAAAAATTCCGCTGACATTACACATTTCATTTGAAATATATCTCGTATAAAGAGACCGACTTCACTTGACATTTCCTTAAGCTGCTGAAATGTACATTTTCTCGACTAACTTTCTTACACGGTCAAAATGTAAACTTCATTTTTTCCTTTTTTTCCATCCTCTCCCTAAATGTGAATACGGAAATATCATTTCAAATGCTGGAAAAATCAGCGAAGGCAAAGAAAAAAAATAAGCACTATGTACATTTTTTTCTACTCTCTTGCGAAAACATCATCACCGCTAACACAGAGTCAGAGTGTAAAAATGTCTCCGTTTTTTTCCTTCTCTGAATAAATCAAACAAAAAAAAATTGTACGTGAACTAAAGCCTATTTTATCTGGGAAACTGGCTTTACAGATGTTTCAACAAGAATAAAAAATGCTAGTTTTGAAGGCAAAAAGGGCTAACATTAAATTTTCAGATTGTAGCAACTTTGTAGAGGTAGCATTTTTCCTCAGAAAAGGCATGAATTTTACAAAAAAAATATAAGAAAATTGTAGCGAGATTTTTTTTTCTCCTATTTTTCCTGGAGGCACACACACAGAAAATATAAAATGGAAGTCGAAATTTGAATTGAGTGAGTAGAAAAGGAGAGTGCAAGTTTCCTGCTCTGTTGTGTTTTTATTAAGTTACTTAACTTGTGTAGGATATCTAGCTCCATTTGGCCTGTGCTGGGTACTTACATATCTAGAAAAGGGAATTTTCCTTATATTTTTTTTCTAGTGCCTATTTCCTAGAAAAAAAAGGTTTGCTTTTAGAGAAAATATGAAATCTGTGCGGAGCTGAGAAAGCCATGCGTGCACTCATGAAAATTGTAGCTTTTTACATTTTTACATTTTATACCATTTCATATCTATATGGGCACGTACAGCTTGAAAATTCTTTTTGTGGAAAAAAGGGAAATTTTTTTGTAGAAAATATTCCCTTTTGTCATCCAACAGTTTTTGCTCAGTCTCGTTTGTACAAGCACTGAAAAAGAAGGAGAGAAAAAGGAGCCAAGAAAGATATCGTGATTGTCGCCATTTTAGACTACATTGTCCTCCTGTCCACCTTGTCATATCATAGTCGTGTGCACCCTCATGTGAAAGACATACGCATTGTACGCTCTGATTTTTAATGAAGATAAGAAACAATACAAGAGCTCCTTCACTTTCCTACATTTCCAGAGAAGAAAAAAAATATAATGCTACAAGGAATCAAATCAAGAAAAGGCCGAGAATAAAAAAAATTGAGATATTTTTTTCCTACACGTAAAGTCATTCCATTTTTTATGCCGGACATTGTCCTCCCAGGTTTATTGCCTGACGTGCAAAGTGTATGCCTGCCACCAGTACTAGTCCCATGCAACAATTTCTCTTTTAAGGTGGCAGAAAAATGGTTTAAAAATGTCCATTCTGCAATTTCCCCTCGTCCCTTTTTATTTTCCCCATAAGTATTCAGCATTCCCTTTCACTCCCTACCTCACCTCCACCTGCCACTTTCCAGTTTTAGTCCTACTGAGCAAAGCACAAACACAATATTTTTTTTTATCAATAATTCAACAGAAAAAAATAGTTTTGCATGTGATCCTTCTCGTGTGTATCCCGTAAAGAGTATACCAAATAAAAACCTCATTTTTATATAGAACAAGACAGGAAAATTACAACTTTTCCTTGGCAAGAGCACAAAAAAATATGCACGTTATAATTTTTTATTTTCTATACGTCCCCCTTCCCACTATTCCACAGGAGTGGATATAGCAAAACGTGTGAATGGCTAGGACTGAGGACGACAACAATTGCAAAAACAGAAACTGGCTATTCACGTACTCACGTACAGCTCTATCCAGCCTCTTCGCCTATTGTCTTTCCTTTCACCAGTGCAGAGCTATAAAAAATAACTCCCTCTATATCTATTATTTTTTTAGGAAGGGACAAAAACCAAAAAAAAATTCAAATTTGCAATCTCGTCCAGTCTAATGAAAAGAATGTAATTTTGATGCATGTGTGCAGTGCATACACACACTCATGACTACCTGGCCATTTTTTTTTTCGTTTTCTCCGCATGAAAAATATAAAATCCGAGCAAGAAGCATTATTCTTTTTTTTTCGAGAGTTTTGTCCTTGCTTTTGCACGTACTCTCATCATTATCATTGCTTGAATGTGAATGTCTCTTCTCAATCTACATAGTAATGGCCGGTGTTTTCCTCATCGCGAGGGAGTTTTTTTTTGTTGGAGGAAGCAGAAAAGAAAAAAAATAACAGGAATGGAGAAGAGAGAAAAGAGGGAAATGCTAAACTCCTTTTTACTTTTATAGTGCGCCACGACGACATTAACTGTTACTGCCTTTTCTCCCTCTCTTCTTTTCCGACTGGTACTGCTACAGTCATCATCGTCATTACATGATCCTCCCGTCAGTAAAAAGGAAGCTTTTTAAGGATAAAATGAAACTTGCATGTTTCTTTCCAGACAATCTTTATACATTGTTTGCAATTTTCTAGAGAGGGAATGAGAGAGAGAGAGAGAGAGAAAGTAAAAAAAAGTTTCTCATCTTGTCCTACTCCCTTCCCTGTTTTTTTCAGAGCAGCAAAAGGAGATATGGCCATAGTTGCATGAAAAACCCACTGGAGCACTAATCCTCCATGTGTCTCCTTCCTTTCTTTTTTTTACTCCTTTCTCCTTTGTCAGTCCACACATCCCATTTTTGGAGCTGTGCACAAGGGGCTAGCTCTGCTCCACTCACCGTCGCAAAGTTTTTTTTTAAGAAAAAGAAACTTATACTGAAAAAATGTGAAAATGCTACGCCTTTTCCTTTTCCTCTTCCCATATAATATATATGTTTGTGTGGATTGTGATTGAAGAGTGGTGAAAGTAGCAGGAGCATGTTTTGGTCTTCTTTTTTTCTGTATACAAATCACAACCAGTGCAGGACACTAACCTTCCGCTCTCTATCTTAGACTAGGGCTGATGACGATGATGAAACGAAAAGAAAATATTTCTCCCGGGCTACTTTCCCCCTTTTTTTCTTATACGCCAGAGAAACTCTTCCTTTCAAAGTTATGTATTCATGGTCCCTCCCAAACCGCTCGTATATTTTTTTGAAGGAAAAGAAGACATTTTCCTACCATCAAGATTTTTTTTATACTTTAAGTCTGCAGCGAAAACGACGAGACAAGCTTGGACGCACAGTGGACCGCCACTGATGGAATGATAAGGAAATATATATCTTCTCATATCAGAAAATGAGGAGAGTGCCGGAGACGCGTGTGGCAAGTTATATACATTTTTTTCTAGATTTCTACTGAGAAAAGGAAGAAGAAAATGTAAGGCCCTCATTTCTCATCACGACTGACTGATCCTCCTCCTCCTTCCTTTTTCCAGTGCGGAGGAACAGCTGCGTGCCTACTTCTTCCATTTCTCAAGATCTTTCCCCGAACCGAAGATCCCATTAGGCTTTCAAGTAATATACCTATAGTGGGGCAGTAGCCTCTATACAGTATAAATAACCGACAACCCTTTTTCTCCTCTAATCGATCTCATTAAACTAAAAAAAATATGTATTCCATGTGCTGGCTCTGTGTACGGACAGATGCTCTAATGAAGGGAAAATATATGTGCACGGAGAAGGCCCTTTTTCTTAAGGTGAAAGGAAGTCATCCTCATCGCGCTTGATGCTCCTGTCCCTCACTTTCTGTTTATGTCAATGGCGAAGAGATATAGGTATATTTTTTTACCTGCCTCCCTTAGATCCACGCATGCCATGGAGAATGACTGGAAACGAATGAAAATTAAATGAAAGGAATGTCTGGGAATTACGTTTAAGCGTTTCGCCATCATCATCAGTTTTCCTCTCCTTGTCCTGATACTTGCCTAATACTCCTACTCCTCCTGTCGTGCCATTTTTTTAAGGCTCCTGCCATTCCTACTTTATTTTCATTAACATTTTCCTACATACCTAGCATATGGATAAAAAGAGAGAATGTTGCTGTCCCTACAGCTGGGATAGGTATATTGTCCCAGCTTGACTGCAAAAAAAACTTGAGTGTTTTCAAGAAAATTTCATTTTACTTGAGACAAGTCCTGTCGTATTTTTTTCTCCTTTTTAAAACAAACACTTTTTATGACCTGTGTCTTCACAGCACTCATTCTGAGGAGAAGGAGGAAGAGACAGTAATGAATCATTATGGCAAATCCTGTTTACTCTTCTCGCTCTCCTCACCATTTCTAAAAGGAGCTGAAGGCTGCACACCTATCTCTCTCCGTCTATGTCCCTAGTCCCTACTCTACCTATTTTTCTCTGCGAAAGTAGGCTGGAATGCAAACTAGGATAGATTCTGAGGATAATGTGTGGGGTTCCTATCCCCTCTGTATTCTTCTTTTAATAACATCCCATCAGCACTTAAAAGGGGAAAATAAGCTTTTGGAATTAGTAAGGCACACAGAGCCTTGCATGCACGTCTAAATCATTAAGAAAATGACCTTTTTTCTGTGCTTTCGCCACTTGTTTCCACACCTTGCTGTGTTCTGGGAAGAGTAGGTAAAAACTATGTTTTTTAAGGTTTCACCTGCTTCTCCTTCCTTTTCTCTACAGCTCTGCGTCAGCTTTTTAGGTGAAATTTTAATATTGCTGAAGTGGAGTCCTGCTTTTTAGTCGATATGATAATGCGGAGTGGTGTGGTGTGGGCAGTATTTAACAATTCAGGAGTTTTACGGCGGTGATGACTGGACCCAGGAGAGGGAACATGGCTCTGCTCTCTTTTTCTCGGTGTCGTGTCGCGAAAAACGAGCGACTCTCATTAATTTATGTATATCCATTTATGAAATATACTTTTGCAGACGGGAGCAGGCTGAAAAGTGTAAAATGTAAATGAACTTTGGAGAGCAAAATGCCGGGAATATATATGTAGAAAAAGGTTGACGGGTGTACACCTGAGGGAGGAACATGCTTTCTTTGCTGTGCGTACGTGTATCGACTAAGTCCGTACCTGGGAAGTGGAAGGATAAATAGGGAAATGTGAGTGCGCTGGGGTGGAATGCACACAAAGTAGGGAAATTCCGAGTTTTTATTGTTGTGTTAACATCCGCAGTTTACAGCAGCGAGTGGAAGGAGGGAGGGAGGATAGGCGCTGGATGAGAATAGTGTGGGTGATGGATGGAACGTCAACGACTTTACGCCAGAATCATCAATAATTCAAAAAAGAGAAGTTTTCTTATCCCATTTAAAATATGCATTTCCCTTTCTCGATGCCTCACTTCTACTTGTTGTAGATTATACCTACTCGTGCTGCGTGACATCATGACAATGGTAAATATTCACGAATGTGTACAGGAAAATGTCTTCCTATCCGTATTCTGCCAGCTACTTATTTACCATTCGCCATTCGCCTATGGGCCACAAACACTCCTTTTTTATCTGCGAGAAAAGGAGAAAAAAAAGTGGAGAATATTTTGACAGCCTAATCAAGTAACATGACAGACAGTGGAAGTTGACAGGCAGAAGCTGAGCAGAAAATTGCTGCAACGTCAATTAAACAAATCGCTAGATCATGAAGAGGCTCAGTTGGCGTTAAGTAACAATTTGAGCTAAAAGTGAATAGCCTCAACGCCAATATAAATATAAAAATATGTGCGATAGCCATATATATTTAGATGTTAGGTACATGGTCTTCAGTTATTAGTCTACAAGGCACTTGGATAACACTCCATGCCGTGACAAAGAGAATAGCTGCATTTGTTTTTGTAAGTGAAACATAAGTTTAACTCGTCACAAAATCATCACATTTCATTTCCAACAAGCTCCAAGGTCCCAGCATTCCTATGACAAAGTATACAAACGACAAAATGACAGTGAAGGACACCACTACGCTCCCTAAAATATATGCGTTCCGACCTTTAACCCTTTTTTATGTGTGGGAAAGTGGACTGTCTGCTCTTAACTGGTGAAATTGTCATTAGAGCTGGGAATTTTTTTTTGTAATGAGGACGTACTCCATTTCGCAGTCGCACTTTTTTTTAATCTTTTGGTCACAGCGAAAGGGGACTAGTGTGGTGGGCACTCACTCTCCACAGCAAAAACTAGTGTACAAAAATTTTGAGTAGAGGAGGAGAAGAGGAGATTAAGCACATGATAATAATGGAACTTTTTTTTGCTTACTCTCTCTCTCTAGAAATGTAGCGGTGGTTTTGGTGGCTTGCTGTTGCTTGTTGGTATTTTGCTGGGGAAGAGAGACAGAGAGAGGGGGAGGGAAGAGCCCTTTCTCTCATTTTAATTGATGATCACAAGACATGACATCCAATTCTGCATACCATTCCAATATCATCCTGTCATCCTTTTTTACTCCTTTTAGCCTTTTCCTTCTCTTCTCTGTACTCTAGTGGAGAATGGGAATAGTTGAAGAGAGCAAAATATATATCGGGTTGAATGGAGAAAACAGGAAAGGGTATGAATAGAATGGTGAATAGAAAAGTAGTAAAATGTGATGGTGATCATGGCGGCGATGGAGGTAGTTGGTGGTTGTAGTGGATTTTCGTTTTGAGGGGAAATATATATTTCGATATAGGTCCAGGCTAGGTATTAAAGGCCAAAGGCCTTTTTCGGCTCAAATAACCCATTTTCCCTTTTCTCCTTCTGGTGGAGGAAAAGTGTGCTGCAGGTACCTCTTTGCCTCCACACAAATATATTTTCCAGTGAACGTATTCCAGTTTTTTTCTTCTCTGGTCGATTCTCATTCATTTTCCTTTACACAAAAGCACCCAGAAAAAAACGGAGATGGAGAGCTTGTACAGTTTTGGGTGTGGGAAAAAGGTATGCAACCTTCGCCTCCTTCTCCTTTCTCTCGCCGAATCCAAAACTATCACCATTTGAGCACAATTGAGAGCGGTGGAGTGATGATGATAGAGCGAGCAGAAAAAGCCGCACGGCCACAAAACGGATCTTCTCCAGCGAAAATTTTCGCAGAGCCGAGAGCCACACAGTTTGCACGCCTTTTTTGCCTTGATCCCTCTGTTTTTATTTTCTGAAGGAGAGAATCCAGCTCATCATCGTGATCGTCACACCATCAGTAAAAGAGAGAGAGCCACCAGCTTTTTTATAGTTATATTTTTTGCATTGAATTATTTTCTAATGTTCTTGCGTGGAATGTCGTCATTCCTTCCTAGGAAATTGTAGTTAGCGAGCTACGAAAATTGTTATCCAGAGTGAAGGATGCATACACGAATGGGATAACTTTTCGTATCCTCCTCGGTTGAGAAGGTGTTAGTCCTAGGGAGCCACTCCATTGTGCTCGCCGCTGATCGTGATGGTGCCATTGTACTTTTCCTCCCTCTCTTTATTTCCGTGCAAAGAAAACAACGCTGAAGGGCATGCAAAAGGAGACGAAGTGGTAGTGGAGGTGGTGTGGAAATTGAGAGGAATGAACTTGTTCTTATGTCCTCTACATATATATTGCGAATCCAGGTCATACATATATATTATCTTAGGTTCTCCAGCGTGGGAGGGAGAAAAATCTCTAGTTCCAGCACTATATCCCTATAACAAAGTCAACTGGCAAATTTTGTAGTTCGCGCCATCACGATTTCTGCGGGCATTTCCTCCTCCACTCTCCACTCCTTCCATTAATTTTCATGTGAACAAGATGCAAATTAGATAGGCAAATTATGTAACCTACTTTTAAACTCATTAGCATAGATATGTCCAAACATGACCTGTGCCAAATGTCTTTTCCACTCTTTGAAAATTGTCACAGCCTACAGCATTGGAATAAGAACGGGCATTAGTGATAATTGCCTTCTAGATCATTCCATTTTCCACTGTCCACCTGTGCAAAAGTCCTACACATTTAATGCCCAACCAGGTTTACTATAGATTTTTTGCAAATATCCAGACAAAAGTATTTGTCTAGGAAGAAGAATTTTTACAGGGAAAAAATATCTTTCGTTTTCCCTTCCTCCCTTATATCCCTAGACGGTTCTTTTTTTCACCGAATTCAAAAAAAAAAATCTTTCCCACTTTTTTTTTCTTTTCTGCTGAAAATTGATTCGCTGAGAAATGTCTGGTATGCATAGAAATATATTTTTTTGTCTGGTTTGAAGATGTGAAGGAGATTTGGAATAAGAACGGGCATTAGTGATAATTGCCTTCTAGATCATTCCATTTTCCACTGTCCACCTGTGCAAAAAGCCCTACACATTTAAAAACCAAACCAGGTTTACTATAGATTTTGTTTGCAAATATGCAGACAAAAGTATTTGTCTAGGTCCTAGGAAAAAGAATTTTTACAGGGAAAAAATATCTTTCGTTTTCCCTTCCTCCCTATATCCCTAGACACATCTTTTTTCACCGAATTCAAAAAAAAAATCTTTCCCACTTTTTTTTCTCTTCTGCTGAAAATTGATTCGCTGAGAAATGTCTGGTATGCATAGAAATATATTTTTTTGTCTGGTTTGAAGATGTGAAGGAGACGTTGTCCTCTTTTTACCCTGTCACTTTTTTTCCAGACTTCTCTTGCTAAACTTCACATCTCCTATATTTCTCCTAAAAACAGACCTTTGCGTGACCTTTCCGTGTTTTTACGGACAGCAGCGTACATCTCTATAGAATTCCCACTTTATATACGAAATAGAATGTATTTTCCACACATACAATATCTTCCCTGTACGTTCCTTTTTGCTGTGATTGATTGAAAGATGTTTCCTCGCCATTTTTCCGTTACATGAGATTACACGAAAGTGAGCATCCTTTTTTTCTCTATGTGGTCAGGATGCTTCACAAGAAAAAAAAGTTTTTTTATATGGATTACATCATGCATACTTTTGGCCTTCTCACCACTTCTAGTCCTACTGTACAAGTTACTGATGTGGATCAGTGAGAGTGAGTGAAGAGGGAGAATAAAAAAAAGGAGATCATGAAAAGTTGAAATGGACGTGTGAGAAGATTGGAAATCCTCGTTATCCTTTCTATCGCTCACCCACTCACAGATTC
>JAHZND010003990.1:0-15950 GCA_027744115.1 Acrocyrtus sp. NNG-2020 | reverse complement strand
CTGCATGCACTTCTGCAAAGATTAGAGATGCAATGTAGAGAGGCTATGCTGATGAGTGGCTGAGTTGCGATCATTTTTTACAGATATTACATCTTATGGCTTTTTTGACTTATAACCAGTCAAGAACTCGCTCCTTTACGAAGATTAGGGAGAAAATGCAACAAATTTCTTCCTATTCTGCTATGTTGGTGTCTGTTGTCTAAATCTTTTGGTATGTTTTATACATACCGAAATTTGTGGCTTGTCTTATGTTGTCTATACTAGTCGGTTTTTATGTACAGGACCACAATTAAGTCTTTTAATGTTTAGCGTAAACCGGGTCCCTTTGTATATGTGCTATGCTGTGGCATGCATCTTGTAACTTTGGATAGGATTGGGATGAAGAAAAAATTCTATTTTAAAACGAATCCTTCATTCCTGTTGCCTGTTTTGTTACCATTGTACAATAAGGCCCTTTTGAAGTGTATAATCATACAGATACAATGATACATTCTTTTGCAGGTTTATTGCAAATTGAATTGTATACCTAGGTAAGTATTATGTACTAAAGTATGCACTCGGTATAAAACTAAAAAAAACTGTACAGATGCACACAGAAAGACCGCAAGCAAATAAATTAAGGAGGAGTAACTGTTTAAGATGCATCATCATCACCATTCATCATCGCATGCTTAATCTTTAATTTGGATTGGAGCGAGATACTTATGCTTGGTTGTGTAGAGTTGCAGTTGCAGGTGAAAAACGGGACTTTCGGAGGGGGTTCAAATTCATGAAGCTAATAGAAATGTTTGCAAAAAGGAAGGAAGAATTTTGCCTTGCCAGAGGATCGGATGTTGTGTTGTACTAATTTTAAAGTTGCAATATGTATTTTTACTTGGTAAAATAATTGCTATTAATGCAACGCATAGCTTTTTCATAATGAGCTAACGATAATTTAATTTAATGTACTGAATTATTATTTGAAATAGCACAGTGTATAAAATTTACATTTTCTATGATACGTTTTTACTACTATTCTTTGTTCACAAGTTAGCATCGGCGAAATTTGCAATAATTTTTTTCTCTTTTCTTATCCGCACACTGCCGCGATATTCCCAAATCCAAATCATAGCAGCAGCGTTGTCACTAACTTCACGTAGCACAACAAAAGGTTTCCAATATAGGTAGGTACATAAACCAAGGAGAGAAAGCATACGAGTATGTTCCAAATACAATAATATACACACGTCATGCGAGAGTATAGAATGGACACAATTTATACTCCCGTAGTCTCTTTAACAGATTACATCAAATTTGACTGTCTCTGACGTACTGAATTTCCCGTGAAATAGTTTGAAATATAATTATCTGCAAATAAAATGATGGAAGCAGATGCAAGTTCCCCCACTTCAAATTCCAGTGAACCTTCAATAGTCCCTCAAGATACTAGCAAACTACCTGGAAAACTGAAAACTATTCATAAAAAAGGTTAGACAATTTGTGAAAGCTATTTTCATACTAATCAAATCACGAATTATTGTACTAATTATAATACGTTGATTTCTAAATCTGCAGTAGAATTAAAGCACCCGTCCAATAAGAACTGGTTGATTCATCTTCATTACGTTCGTCGGGAATTTAATACTTGTAAGCAGATAATCTTCGAGGAAATAGTCAGGCTAAATGGACAGTGTGAATATGCCAATTATATACTTGTGAGGCAAAACTTCTTGCTACCTAGTCATTGGAACTGTAATACACAATTGAGGAGCTAAATATTAAATGTTTGTGAATTCGACAGGCGCTAATATATCGAAGTGAGGGGAAGATGCAGGAGTCTCTCGATAAGCTTCAAATCTGCCACGAGCTGGAACCCACCAATGCTAACACAGTTAGACAAATCGCCCGTTCTCTGTAATTAAAACAAAATCTTGATTTGTGTTGTGCTACTGATGTGTCTTTAAATTAATTTAACGATTTGGTGTATGAATCTTCATTTTAGATTTCTTCTTGGCCGACATAAATTAGCAATCGATGCTTACCAGAAAGCGCAAATTTTGAGTGAAGACTCAGATGCAGAAACACATTACAACATGGGAATGTGCTTTCTCTTCATGGCAGAACATGACAAGGCTAAAGAGCACATGAACCTTTCCTTACAGGCAAGGGTTACACATAAGGCATTTGAATCACTGGCTCAAATTGCTACCGGGAGAGGAAATATCCAAGAAGCGATTGGAATCTACGAGAAAGCTGCTAGGTACATATATGCATTTAGAACAGAACGCAAATAATTAACTTGAGTTTGTCATGAATCAATAGTATTCTTATTATTCTTGCTGCAGAATCTTTCCTGAGAATTCGGACATTTTGAGTAATCTTGGAGTACTTTATATGAAGGCAGGACGGGACGAATTAGCGTTTTCCAGACTTGGTTCCGCCATTGCTTTTGATCCTTGGAATCCCAAAGCCACAGTTGCAGTTGCCTCAATGTTACAGGTACGAACCGGTGTCAAGTGCAACTCATGAACCCAGTCTTACTACTAGACCTGTAAAATAGCACACTATAGTGCTAGTAGGTGGGCATATTTATTCTGTTATTCTTTAACGTGTTAACTGGTTTGCAGACATACGATGATTTCGACCAAGCACTGGCCAAGTACAAAGTGGTGATGCAAACAATGCCGGACTCGGCCTCTGTCTGGAACAACATAGGAATGTGCTTCTTTGGAAAGCGTAAATATGTTGCTGTACGTCTTCCTAACATTTTATTTATAATTTACAACCATAAATCTATAGTTTAATGGATGTTGAATTTCTCTTGTTATTCACGACTAGTCTATCAGTTGTCTCAAAAGGGCATACTACTTGTCCCCATTTGATTGGAAAATTCTTCACAACTTAGGCCTCCTTCATTTGCATATGCAACAATATGCCTCAGCATTTCATTTTCTTACAGCGTCCATCAACCTCAAGCCCGATCAGAGTCACACTTTCATGCTCTTGGCAGGTAACATGCTACGAGCCTTTAAGATGAAATTCAATTAATGAAATTAAAGGAAGTTAAGCATGCAGTCCTCCTCCTCAGTAAATGTGAATTTTTCATTTCAGTTGCGATTAGCCACTTGGATGATGTGGAATATGCACAACATGCCTATGAGCAAGCATTGCGCTTGAATTCTGAAACTGTGATGACCGATCCTGTAAATCTTATGCTCAACTATTCCGTTTCTCTTTTTAATCATAAAAAGTTTCCAGAGTCACATCAAAGGCTCGTCGATGTTCATAGAATGATCGAAAGTGGAAACAGTGAATATGCCGTTGAAGAGGATGTAAATATAAAAATTTGTTGCATATTGCCCCATTTAAGATAATTTTTACGACTTAAGATAAGATATGTGCTGTATTTGGTATTTTTTCGTAGACCAAGGAAATTTATCTTCGCTTAAAAACCGCATTAAGGCTAATGGAATACTCCTTTCCAGAGGAGAGTAATGGTGACACTCCTCCAGCACTACCCCCAAGAAACAGCGGAGACGCAGGAAGGAATCCTTCCAAACCTTCTACATCTAAAGGTCAGAATAGAAGACGTGTTACAACTCAGCAATCAGAGGATCAGCAGAACATAGCTACCAGTTTGGAACAGGACATGGTTTAATAAAATATTGATGGAACATAAATTTTATTTATTTATCATATTTCAGCCCTTAGGTATTTGGCTCAAATTATTGAACATCAAAATATTATACTGTGTAACAAATAGATATACCTATAGAATGCGTTGGTGGGTGGATAAATATTTATGTATTCTTATCACTTTACCATTATGGGTTCTTCTCATGCTTCCCACTCCTGACTTGCAATCAAATAAATTAACTAAAATATTATAACTGGGTACTAGGTGGGTGTATAAAGTTGATAGGTTGATAAAATTGGAACATTTATGTATGTGGTGCCATTTATGAGCTTTCTCTGCTTCTTTTTGGCCTACTCATTCCGTGGAACTGTATTCAGTCAACTGGAAGATTTTCGCATGTTAACTCTAGCAATGTAAATGAATGCAACGCATTAAATTAGGCAACTGACAATGAGTCAATACACTAGACATTTCTATGTCAGTAAACCCTATTTAGTATGATACTGGAAATGGAATGTTCGTTGACGAGTTGGAGCGACTAGATCGATGCTTCCGTAAAGATCTCATTCCTTCACCATGCCCATAATCATCCGTTCCTCTTACGCCAGAATGGTCACGGTCTTGCCTCTCCATTGAATACGGTACCGTCGGACTGGATCTGTCATCCAAAATCTCTTCACTACTAGACTTCATTCGCATAAGTTGTCGGTGATGGAGACCATTTCCGGGAACTACAGTGCTTCGATGAGCTTTTCGAAATTCAGAGTATTTTGTTGTCCTCGGAATTGCAGAAGGCGTTGTGGAACCCAAAGGTGGGAAATATTGATGATAGTAGCTGTACTGATTAAAGTGAACTGGGCTACCCCTTCTGCTACCAATAAGAGCTGAAGTTTTATTATTCTTCATCTGAGCTACTGGTTCCGGGGGCGTTGCCGACATTCTGTCACTTGAGCTGGGTGAATGACTGCTATTGATATTTGACGAATTGTGGTGGGCAGGATGAGGAGTACCGATTTTGTTGCCGTTTGTTAATGGAGGCAAAAAAGTTGAATCTCTATTCCTTTCCCGTTGGCGGTGACTGGCAGTCGGCGGAGCCGGTAAAGCACTGTTCGTATTATCGCCACTTGTTTTAGGATATGAACCGGAAATTGCTGTAATAAACAACAGTCGAATAGCACGTAATGGAATAATAGAAAAGAAATGAAAAAATCAATGGAGTATGTATGTGTATAAATGTATTATATATGTAAGTAATTAGGCAAGTTCTTCTGTCGTCTATATGTATCCATACCATTAAGGAAATGTCGCTGACGGTGAATAATTGCTTCCCCAAGAGCCTTTTGTCGAAGGCATCGAAGTAGCAAGCTGCCTCTTCTCTTAAGTTCAGCTTCAATTTCTATCGAAACTTTAGTCAATTGATCCTGTTGTAGTTTGCAGAGAAGGCTGAGCACCTCTCTCTGTAGTTCTGGAAGATAATGAGTGGCTTCTTCTTCCATCTGTGCAATTTTGTCTCGCACCAGAAGAAGCTTGTTTTCGGCATCAGAGCGCATTTGAAGAAGACGATCTTGTTCTTGCCGGACTTGCTTCAGCTCACTCATTACACTTTGAATTTCAGTGTTGCCTAAAAGCTCCGCTTCTTCTGATGAAGCTATGTAATAAAATTTTACTTTAGCTAATACAACAGAAAAGCACTTGAATCTGTAGTGAAATGAAAGTACTTAAACTCACCTTCTCCATCCGAATTGTTGCCAGTTTTTAGATTTTCCCAGTCCAATACCATCAGCCTTAAAATCTCACAGTCTAGAGCTGATTGTAGCATTGCCCCATCCAACTTTAGCAAGTCATTTCGTAGCCTAAACTCATCCTCAAATAAACGAGTAATCTCTAATTTTAAAGCTTTCAACTCTGGCCTATCTCGTTTGCTAGTAGAAGCCACAACTGCTTTGTAATCTTCAAAGTCATCATGATGTTGATGGCTGTATGCACCTTTTCCGTTTGGCAATGGCGATGGCCCCAAGTCATCCTGTTCGTCTTTAGCATTGGAATTAGAGCGCAATTTAGTTTGCAGTCGTTTAACCTCATTTCGAAGCTCTTGGATCATCATTGAGGTCTCTGCGTGGTGACCGGGATACACGAACTTTTTCACTCTGTTGGAAATTGTTCGAGCTCTTTGTGCATACAGCAGCGTATTCCGGGACTCGTCACGCTGGAGAAAGGAGGGTGAGACGTGAGCAATCATTGCTGTCTTGGACGGCCCACCAAGGGCAGCCTGTAATTACATTATTGCGTATTATTTTATATTATAAATCGAGCTAACAGGCAAACGTTAACATGCATGATGTGCGCTGGAAAGCAATGGAAAACGAACCAATTTGTTAATGAGATAAGTCAACTACAGCAAACGAATTGAATAATTATTGAATGTAAGCAATTTTGCAAAAAGAACACAAAGAATTCCAGAATTAACCTTGAAAGAATTGTACTTGCTGCAACGCACTTCTTCAAACAATAATTATGAAGCTATGTAATTCGATCTGATTAAATAAAAAATGCATAAAATTTCCTAGCTGCATTTCGATGTCATTAATCTGAGGATCCTTTAGTGTGCGTTTGTATCATTTGCATAATTCCCTTAGTGCATCTGTGCTGTAAAGCTACTCGAGTCTCGTGTAAAAGCTTTCACCGTGCTTCCCCCCAGATTTTATTTATGTTGGATATCAAAAAACCTGATAACAGACAGTCATTATTACTGTTTCCTTGAAATGCTGTGCATTTTAGGTTGGGAAATCGGCCAATGTTTCATCGCTTCTGTTTTCTCAGTCAATTTAATGGAAAGTGAAAGACTCGGGAGACTTTCAGCTACTTCTTCGTAAACTGTTTACCGCATGTTTGTTTGGATACGACAGCATTGCCCTGTAAGCTGCATATTTTTGATTCACTATTTACTAGCAGGTACACACTATGCTAATAATCATTTTACGGTATTTGTTTAAGCTAAACCGCTGCTGGCTCACACACACAGTGAGTGATAGAAAGCAAATGCATAAAAACATGCACGTGGGGAAAAGCACAATGGAAAGCTTTTAAATATTGAATTTCCGTGTGAAGAGAATTCATTGGCAATCATCAACATTGGTTTCTAAGAAAAATGGAGATGGACGTATGGCAGGTAAGAAAAGGACTAGACGAAATCCTGTGGACATACAGACTATTAAAATAAATTGGCAAGAACACGCAATCTATCAGCAAACATCAAAAATCTTTATTACGTGAAAAGAGTGGATAGCATGCAAAAAAGCTTTCGGAACTCCCATCATCTAACCAGTAACTGCAGGCACGCCGCATACATTTTAATCAATTCACTACTAAATGAGCCTACTCCCTTCTAATAAACTTTACTACCTACTCAACCTGCACGTCTGTTCTACTTTGAAGCGTTAAATTGGAGATTGTATGCTCAGAACAAATTAAATGTAACGTCAAGAACCATTCCAAGAAGCATTTGAGTTCAAGGCAAGCATTTATATTAAATTCTATTCTTGAAAAAATAAAGTAAATAATAATACCTTTAGCAGTCGTGTCAATTTGGAATCCCTGTAGTTAATGTACCTTTCCCCTGCCCCTGACGCTAACGCTGTGATACAGTTACCCAGAGCTAGCAAGGAGCGATTGATGTGACCTCCTTCGCGAAGCCTGATCCCCGAGTTCTAGTTTGAGAACGTTCCACACGTGATTTTTAAGCAGTTTTAATGACATGAAGCGAAAAGGCTATACAATGTTTTCATTCAAAATTGCGCAACTTTCTAACAGCATGTATACCTTAGTTTGCGAGGCTCGTTCGCTTCCAGCCAAGTCAATAAGGTACAGTTTTCCATCTAATATTTCCCCAGTCTTCATTGAAACTTGTCTTACCGTGACTATTAAGACTGCATGGCTCCTTGAGGAAGTTGTGTTTGCAGCAGTTGCTTCCATCGTTCGGGCTTTGTTCCCTTTCTGAAGAAGACTTAAAACCTGCAAATAAATGTATGAAATTGAAAGGGGTGTGGTATATTTGATAGCAAGTGTAGGTGTGCCAAAAGTAAAAGAAATTAAAATTACTCAAAAAGAAGATAGCCCAATTGACCCTATTGCCTACTTCTTGGCTTTACTACTGTGTGCATAAATTGCATAATATAATTTGATACAGTGCATTTCGCTTATGATGTTATCTGTGCATGACAAATAGGCGTCTTGGAGTATCCCTGACTGAGAGAGTACGTGAGAATATTACAAATTATTCAACGACCAACCTCGTTTGTGGAAGTAGCTTTCACTTCGGAAAGGCCAGCGACGTGGACTTGTTCTCGGTCTTCTCTCAACTCCAAATGAACACCAGGGCTGGGATTAAGGAGGTCGCGTATTTGTTCATTGTAAATTTCCAAATAGCTCAGGTACACCTGTAGTCAGTCATCCATTTCAGATTATCAGAGAATCAGACGCAAGATATTGTATTTTTACATAGGTATATGCATTTTAACATAGGTATCTATGTCTGAGAAGGGCTTATATTGTAGCTTTCGCTTTCAAGTACCTCTGCTTTACTTCCAAATTCTGTTGCCCCATTTCCACACAAACGGAAAATATCGGCGACGGCTCTAGCCATGACTCCAGGATTTCCAGGTGTACCAATCATCGTATGAGTTTTGCCCTTCAAATATATGCGTTTAATGAGCTTGTTGGATTAGATATTTCTGATGCTCGCAATTGCCAAATAATTTTATTAATTATGAAAAGAACTAATGCGATATTGATCTTGCAAATATGGAAATACATATACCGATCCGGTTGCTCCATACGCGAAGACAGTGGCATAAAATCCCTCTAACACGGATCGTACAAGGGGCGCTGCCGTATTCTCATAAACCTCGTCTTGTAAGGAAGACTCGTCAAAAACCCCATCGAACTCATATAGCTTTCCTTCGACAGGTTGATATTTTTGTGGATAAAATGTTGAGCCAGAGCCGCTGTTGCCCATGCTAGTATTATACTGGTGGTGATGATGATTGTTGTACCCGTTGTTTCGGTGACTGGAACGGGATGTTGAATGGAGACTCACTCGGCTTCTGCCCACCTCTCCTAAATCACTCTTATCTGTGGGTTCCATAAATGCGAGAGTCTAAGTGGAGAAAGAAAACAAAATACGGAGGACATGTTGAGCTGAATCCTTTCAAAGAGATTTACGAATTGCGAACACAAGAAAGTCCATGTAAGACAAGTTTTGTCGTTTCGCATTCATGTCTGGCTTCAGTACACCTTTGCTTATTGTGCTTTTCTGCAGGGTATCTAACCTTGACTAAGGACAAAAATCAATGGGAATAGTCCGTTGGACTGACCACCACGCGATGCATGCAAGACTCATCAGCGCTCTTTTACAAATAGCCTCTAAATTGATACATATACGATAGTAGGTGATGCGATGTCCTTTCGTGTCTATCTTCAGAATTCAACAAAAGAATCTGCATAGTCCCAATTGCAGGGTACACTGTTAGCTATATTTAATGCGCAGATTTAGTACATACGTTGAGGTAGGAGTTTAATTTATATTTTCATTGTATGCATTTTAATTGACTTGGAATACAGTTCTCTCCGTATTTGTTATCTCAACAATTGATCAATGATATTACAAAACATTTCATAGTTAGATGCATGTAGTTGATAAATATCTAAATCCGGGTTTACACCACTGCAAGCAATAAATTGCAGCGTTTTCTAGGGTCGAATGAGAAACCAAAACCAGGAGGTTTTAGGAAGAGTTTGAAAACCATTTATTCTAGTTGGTAAACGCGATAAGCTAAATTATTCAGGCATTCTAGCCGGAGTTAAAAAAACCTATTCTATAGGTATGTTAAGTTATTGCTCCTTCCTTCTTATACTAGTATTGATAAATATGAATTGGTTTGAGGTGGTACTACTACTAGCCGCTAAATTTTCAGTAAAGTGCTTTTGTTAATGACGAAATACGAAAGCAGGAAGAGAGAGTTGAAGTGATAAAGCATGTGTTGCCGGTACACCGATGATGGATAAACGATTTTTTCGTCTTGTGCAACTTTGGGGATAAATTAGTGTGGAGCTTGAAAGAGACATACCGATTGATTGTCAATTTATTGATTTGAAGAAGGATAAATCATAATGTAGCTTCCACATTGCTGCAAATGTAAACTTGCTGATAATCAAATAGGTGGGTACAAAATGCATTCGTTTCGCTACATAGGTAGGGCGTACGGTACACAAAATCGCATTAAAATATATCGCATTCTGCACTGGTACAAACTAGCAGAAATATTTGTACCACGTAACGTTTTATTTTTCTGCATTTTATAACTTTAGGACTGGTGAAAGCTATCACCTTACTATTTCATGCCAGCTTTTGCAATTTCCTGCTTCATGAATTCATCATGGAGAGTACACAATTAAATTCGTTAATACAAATTGACTTGCATATAATGCATTCTGTGGTTTATTTTTTACTTTTCCAATCCTCCGTATTTTATTCAGGATCGTTTGCTGGTCATTTATCGCCTTTGTCTCAGCACAAATCATATTTTTGTACCAAATATAGTATCTATTATTTTGGCTGACAGCCACCCTGAGCGCAATGTTGTCATCAGTTTGCTCAACAAATTAAATGAACTTTTCTGCTAGATAGGTTGGTCTTGTTAGGAATATTGAAAGATTACATACCTACGTCTCATACATAGGTAAATGTAACTTTAGACTTTAGACCAAGCTACATTGTCATTGGCAATGACTCGTTCATTGCCAATGGCTTATGCCTGTCTCATCGTGTGAAATTGTCGATAGTAAACCACTTTTTCATGAATCCACTCAACAGCATGTTCTTCATTAAGTATTCATTATATTCACGAGCGGGATTTGTAGAACCCAGCAATTATTTCGCACGGATTAGTGCTGGGTAGAAGTAGAAGTAATCGTTTTTATATAAACTACGTAAGCACACTAAGCAGAAGGAAACTTTGAGTGAAAGCGACAAGGCTAAAAGTTATAGGCAGTAGTAATAGTGTTTGATTGCCACTTTCCCATGAACACTTTATTTAATGAATAAGCCCCTTTGGGCTCTAACAAAGCCGTATTCAATTGATTATTTGGCTATACTATTGAAGGTAAAGAGGAGGCAATTTTCTTCCTTAACATGACACTTATTCTAATAAACGCCTTATAAAACGATGTGAAGTTGCTTGTGTATTCCTTCTCCAATGAGTGTTTGAATGAGCATACAAAACTTAGTACTTTTTAACTTTAGAGTTTTAAGAACTTTTTAAATTAGTTTTTTAAAACTGAGGCATGAAAAGCGAAACCGGACAAATGAAACAAAAATCTGAATGTCAAATGCCACTGGGACTTATGTTTATATACAAAAACTTTCGTTTTTATTACATATCTGCCAATTATTTACCACAGTAGCAAATTGTATCGCTATTGTTTTGAACTTATGAACTCGCTAGAACTTACAAAATAAGACGCTCAACAGCATTTTTAAAATGTATTGAACAAAGGCATATTGCATTATTTTAAAAAATGCTTATTGATTATTTAGTTGGTTAGTTGCAGCAGAAACAACTGTAAAAAGGAGGCGCGAAGAAACTGTAACAAGCAAACTTAAAATTTAAAGGTCATCAAAAACATTTACATAGTTTTACACAGATTTCTAGAATGTGATGATGCTACTGACACAATTAAATTCTTGTTTCAAATTGACTGTACACTTTACACATATCATCATCAAATCGTTATCGTTAGTTAGTGCGAACATTAATGAGTCACCCTAATGTTTGCTTAAATCCTTCTTTATAACAATTATGATCTCCATTTTATCGCGTAAAACGCCGCAAGAACCTACCGTCTATCACCCCTAGAAATAATTCCAAAGGCTGACGCCATAGATGTTTCAGGAATGTCTTGATTTTCACTTTCTATAGCTTTCACATAAAATAATGCGGCATTGAGTTGCTTTCTCGATAAAAACATTCTGACGAAATTTCTTGCATGGTACTTTAATTCTTACAGGCAAATAAAAAGTAAATAAATGACACAAGGTCAGGAAGTCTAAAAGTTGACATGTATTTGCGCCACAATTACAAGAAATATCAGATTTGTGCTGATTCACTTCTATGTAATGCATTGGACTGATGCATAACGTAAGATGTAAGCCAATGCTAATTTCCATACATACCTACTACTAAATATTGTGGCGTAAGAAAGAATGTCAATGTCTATTGGTTTGACTTCATTCACTTCATGGAAAGAATTCAGACTAATAGTGATCTAGATAGTTGTCATGCAGCATTGACCCATACTTTTATAGACGCATATTCCAGTACAAATAAAATATCTTTACGAAGAAAATCAAAACTATGCTTAGAAAAGTAGCTCACACGCACGTAAATTTGTGTCAGGAAATTTCATTGTCAAATTGTCATCTCCCTAGTGCTTCTTTGAACGTGCGTAATTAGCATGTGTAGGTAAATGTATTCAAATGTTTGGGCATTGGAGAGACACACTTACTGGACAACAATAAGTTATAAGTTACTTTGCTAAATTTAGTATTTTAAGCACACTACAACTTGCAGAAAATATAATTAAGCGCTCCATACCTTTGAATTCATCACAGTTACAGCTCGTACACCATCTCTATTGTTTTCCATGGGGCGAACTCTGACGAAGACCTGTAAAATTTCCGATATATTCACTATTATAATTACATACTGTAAATAGTTATTACTGCTAGCAAACGGTAAATAACTGAAAAAGGCGTAAAAGGAAATTTCGACAATGTCAATTAAAACCGTTGATTAGTGTGATGCTCAAGCTCACCATAAGTCTCTCGCTGTGAGTTCCGGAAGTCTCCTTTGTCATCATTTTTTGGTAAGTGTAATGTACAATGTTACAAGCGTTCAAAGGAAAAACCTTCCTGGTGTAGTTTTCAGTAGTGAATGTCACCTATCACCCCATCATCATGCTTGTCTATTAGTCAGATAATTCCGTTCAAAATCAGCAAGCATTCACTTCACACCATGCACTTCGCTTTTAATTTTTGACGATATTTTGAGTGTAAATGACAACTCTCTCTTTTCATGTCCAACATCTCTATCACATTTTTCTACTCAATGGAATACGTAAATTATTAAAGGTAGTTTGCTGCTCAGTTGTTTACTACTTCCGCTGTTTTTGTTGTGCACTTTTCACTTCCGTATCAGTATGCTTAGATATGACAACTGCGAAGTCCAATTCACTTATCGAGCTTTCTCATTTCGACAAAGTGGAAGTCATTCACATTCAAAATTTCGTACATGCTAGAATTCAGACATGCAACGTTACTTTCACCACTTTCTTTTGCCCAAACTCACCAAAAAATGCTTTAAATGTTATTCCAAAATTCCTTCGAAATTCACTGTCTTCATTCAACAAAGCAGTTCAATTCTCCTAGTCCAAATTTGCATCATAATAAAAGTCTTCCAGCACGGGCACTGTTGTCCGGTCTGCTTGACATGCAGTTTTACACTGGCAGCTTTCTTTATGGTTATTCTCTATATAAGCTGTAGTTGTATTTGCTGGCATTTCCCCCAACCACCAACGTTCGTCTAACAAGCACAACTTTTATTACAATTTATGCCAATGCCACCAAGCAGCTTCACTAAAAGTTACAGCTACAAACTACAAACTATGCTCGTGCAAATAAGCTATAATTCTAGATGAGATAGATATCTGCCATTCCCCTTTTAGATTTAGCCCTACCATATTTATTGGAATTGGCTTTCTCCTAATCCTAACACTTCTTTCATGTGTGTATGCTATAACTATATTCTACCTTCTACAGAAATCTGGAAAGAAGAGAGTGAGCGTATCTAAAATCAAAGAATTACTCATTGACACTGACATGAGCATTATATTTTTAATATGAAAAGAGAAAGTGGAACTAATAAACTGCCACGCCGAGGCGGGTGGGACCAAAAGATTACATTGTTTTAAACTAGGTTTTTTTACCTCTATTTTGCTTTTAATATCGGTCTTCTTAAACGCCACATATTTATGTAGCCATTCTTTATAATGAAACAAAACTCGTGTAATTTGCTGATAAAAGGAACTTTAAAAAAGATATTCTTTAAGTGTGTAGGCTAGCGGGCTACGTGGTTGGTCTTGACTTGAAAATATCTTGTCTTGTCATTAATTTTATTGCAGTGACCTGGCACAGATTTGCTTACAATATTTATTGTTATTAATAGCAAAAATATTATAACGCTCCGTAATGAAATAGTGAACTAAAGTAGACGATAATAATGACGACTGATGCTGAAAATCCCGCAGTTCAAGCACTGCCTTGTCATAATGATAGGCAATATGTAGGTGTATTAACAGTTCATGAACAGTATGGCATATAGATAGGTACTTCGTAAAAGTAATAAAATAAGTCATGATAATGTTAAAATATTTTTTATATGAATTCTATAATTAGTATGTATTTTAAAGATGAACATTCTTTGAAAAATAAGTAGTCTTTTATTGTTATTATTATAATTACACAAGAATATCTCGTCAACAAAGAGACAACATTTGATATAAATGCTTCATTTTGAAGGTTTTCTGTAAACATTCATCATGCAACAAAACCAGTACAACAATAAAATTACTGATCAGAAGGAAATTCTACTTTCACTCATTATAAGAAGAGACATGAACCAAGTTTCTCTCTCACGCTCACATTTATATTATTATTAATATTATAACTATTTGTTTTGTCTTTACAAAATCAAATGATTATCAAATTTTACTTCACTTCTTAAATACATCACTCATATCATTTGCAAACAGTTTAACACTCATTCGCACTACAATTCAATCATTCATTATTATTTGATGCATATGATGATGATGATTTATCATCTCAAATTTGTAACGTAATTTAACAATTTCGTTCTTGGAATATTGCTTATTGGAAAGCACGTGATTTATTGGGTGCCAGTAGATAGCAAGGCAAGAAGACCTCCGGCAGCACTCACGGACAAAACATAGTTTCTGCAAAGGACGATATTAATTTAATTTGATCAAGAAACTGTTCAATGTGATACTATAAATCCTTTGATCTTGACTGTGACTTCATTAAGAAGTTAATTCCATACCTAGTAATAATAATGTAGAAAAGCTATTAACAGTATTAATATTCAAGCGGTTATAACCTCTCATCCTTTTCCTTCTTGCTCATCTTCTTATCATCAGCCAAACGCTTGTTCATTTCCAGTGTAACAGCCTCCTCACGTTTAACAGCAACTTTATGCTTCAAGGAAAACTTGGTATTCCGATAAGCAAAAGCCATTAAGTAAGTGGACAGACATGTCACAAGTAGAAAAATGGGAGAAGAGGTAATAATATCCATAAGGTGGATTCTCCAAAAGAGCCCTATCCCAAAATCAAACAAACATTTAAAAACTTGAGTTTAAATTCAACTACCTAAAACTCAAAATCCGCAAAAATAAAAGTGTTTTTACGAACATATGGGGATGGCAGAAACGATGAAAGCGTTTCCATAAAACAGGGCGTTCGACTTGGTGGACACATTCCTGCTGAAATCTTGAAGAAGGAGCTCCTCCTCCCTAGTAAATTGCTTTCCCTTTCCAGACATTCTAAATTTCCAGTTAAATTCTCAAACTGCACAAAACCAAATAAAACAAATTAAAAAATTAAATCAAATCCACCGGCTTTTGCCCTTTCCTCCGAAAAATTACTTTCGCTGTTTGCAGCTGTTCCAAAATAAAATGTTGATAAAACCACCACAAAAAATGCATTACCTTCTTGTAATCCACTTAGAAATGAAAGACTCGACTGATAAGTAAGAACTGTAAGAACTTTCGGTCCTGGTAATTGTGCCAGAGGAATGCACAGGTAAACGGGCTAGAAGTGTAGAAGGATTGTGTCAAATTTTTTTGCAATGTTGTTGGGTATTATTCTACTGCTTGTTACGCGTATGGCGATGATGCTACTCGCTTGCTTTGCTGTGAAGAAGAGTGCCGAGTGGTTTATGCTGTGTTTTTGGGCAGCATGATGTTGGCCGGTTGAAGTTTCGCAGGTGGCGTGTGTGTGTGATGAGGTGGCAGAGGAAAGTTGACACTTGGGAAGCTGCGAAGCACCCCATTTGCTCCGCTGTCTGTTCAGACTCAGCTGTGGCGCGTATTTTGGGCCACATGACTCCCAGATGAGCTCTACAGAAATAAGTACACATGCATGAAATCAAAACAATGAGCAAATAACCAACAAAGAAGCTATGAAAAATGATGCGACAATT
>JAHZND010003989.1:0-13793 GCA_027744115.1 Acrocyrtus sp. NNG-2020 | reverse complement strand
CAAAAATTTGTAATTGCATTTTTATGTAAAGCGACATGACATGTACATATATCGTCTCATGGTCTCTTGCGAATTTCAATGAAAATTAATTACAACGGCGTGTTATAGCGACATCCCGAAGGAAAAAGTGGTTACTCACTGCGACATGGAAAATGAAACTGCTTAATTGAAATGGCTGACATTATTATGATAATGGAAATTTGGAGTGAAACACAATTGAAAAATCATTTTGTAATTTGTGTTGAGGCTGACGGCTATGACGCACGTTGCAATTCCCAGAAAGCTGCAAATTGTCCAGAAAGAAGGAATTTTTTGTATTGGTGCACTTTGGCTTTCGACAAGTATTTTTGTCATCTCATATCTAAACTCTATTCAATATCCTGTAGTAAGCAATTTTATTTTTAGGTATTACCACTAAATCCAGGTATTTCTGCTTTAACAAACATTTCCGCGAATTGCCACAGACGTTAATGTTTTAAGATAATAATTTAGATTAGTTTCAGGTCTAAGTCTAGTTTTTACATAAGCACGTGGCATTCCTTCATTTCAAAATTCTCATTTCAATCAACTTTACAATGACCATACTGTCAAAACTCGCTTTATGCAGGCTACTTTTTGCAGTGGTGATTAAAATTAGTAAGGCAATAAAGTATTATTTATACCTGATGTCTAAATTGATACTAATTAAAAATTAAATTTATGTTAGGTCTTGGAAGTTGGAATAGAAAAGAAAGTGTGTTTCTGTCGGCCACTGAACAGTGACCAGTGACAACCTGTGCTACTTGGTACTTCCAGAGAATTCATGGTGTATTATGTCATGGCACTACAAATACAAATATTTATTCTCAATATAGGCATATCATGTAGATAGCATAATTAATTGATAAATAGTAGCGGCAGGTGAATTGCAGTGGGTAATGATACGAATATTATAAACCTGTCCAGGTAGGTATATACATATATGTACCTATGTACTTTACTCAAGCGCTGATAAATTATGATTATTAAATATGAGTTTGCGCTCCGCTCAGTCCACTGATGCTCAAGGCCATGCTCCAGAAAAAAAATGAAAGGAATAAAGTCAGTTCTTTGCACTTTGTAGGCAATAAATTTCCTACTAAATTTGAAATAAATTTATGAGAAAAATGGATCCTAATATAAACTTTTGCACCTCATAAAATTCCACGTCATGATGGAGTCAAATTGTCTCTATCTCACCGTTTGGTTAGAAGTTCTGTCAACCGATAAATTTCAATGGGAGCTTTTTGTGATACTCTCTGTGAAGGAACTCATTCAACCTAAACGCATTGTAATACTTTTTTTCAAGACGTTCTATAAGTGATAAGATGCATTGTATTTTTGTAAAATGGGTGCATAATGCAATNGAACTCATTCAACCTAAACGCATTGTAATACTTTTTTTCAAGACGTTCTATAAGTGATAAGATGCATTGTATTTTTGTGAAATGGGTGCATAATGCAATGAGTTACCACAGTTGTAGGAGTAAGGCTTGCAGTTGAAAAATGTGCAATGTAACATCTAAGCCTACTTTTCATTTTAAAAGTTTGCTACGTGGTTTTATGCTATACGAAATTACTTTTGTGAGCCTTCTTATTCAATTAGATAATTTATTTTTAAAATGTGAATTGCAAACTTTTAGTTAAGCTTCCGTCGTACAGGAGTCAAGATTGAAAAAAACACACTGCACCACTAGAAAAAAAACTCCAAAACGTTTCCTAAAAAATATTTGAAGGGGAGCTCAAAAGAATTTATTTGCTTATTTTACTTAGGAACACCAACTCCATTTTTCTATTGTGTTTGCTCAAGTGAGAAAAATAGTGAGACAATGACAAAGGAATAAAAAATGTGCACAGGTGGAATCATGGTGATTAATTAGTCTAGCAAGAGCATCAGGTACCAGTACAAAAAAATTCAGCATTTTGATAAAGTGTGTGCGTCTCTCTGAATTCTGAGCTGGTGCTCTTGGTCTTTGTGGCGTGGCTAAAAATTTGACATTTTCGCATGCGTCTTTTATAATGACGAGTGTGAAGTTACAGCACTACCAGTACATATTGGGAAAAAGGTATCAGATTTACGCAGCAATACAGAATCTGCTGCTACGGGAAAATTAAGAATTGGTGGGGTTTTCGAAACAGATTTTACCCATGTAAGTGCACCACTTTACTACTTTGTAAATATACAACCAAACAAAATCTGTACAATAATTTTCCGTTGTGCTCCGCTTCAACATTGTTTGTCATAAATCCATCCAATATTTTTTACTAAACCGGAATTTCGTTTGCGAAATATATATATCACCTAACAATGCCAAACGTTACCATTAAAAATGTCGAAGTATTTTATATGGGAGGAAGAAAAAGGCGAAAAAGAGAAAATTTGTACCGACCGGATTTTATTCCACGACCTAAAAAACCTGCTTCTGGCAACCATACGAGGGATGTGCTTATCTGTTTTCATGACTCAAAATGCAGTGGAAGTTCAGAAAAGATCGAGGAATTAACTAATTTCTATATTGAAGCCATGAACAAACTGGAATTCTTCGCTTGGGAATTTACGCCAGAAGAGAAAAGCTTCATAACAAACGAAGTCAGGCAAAAGCTTAACGAGGTAATTAAATTATTGCAACGGTTTCTCCATTCTGTACTTCACATTTGTCTATGTTCTTAAATCCTAAAATGGATATGTATTATTTTTTGGTTTTAATAAATTAATTTTAATTTCTTTGTACGTAATCAGTCGGCAGATAAAACAAGTCCGCACTTTAAATCCACAGCAAGTCATAAAGAATTCGATGACTTTAACAGCAGCGGTAAATTCGAGAAACCTGGAACTTCTAATGTTAACAGCGATTCAAAAGCCAGTTTTGAGAGAGAAGAAAATGTATTCCCGGATTTGGAAACTTCGGAGCCAGCTTCTGAAGAACACCCTGCAAAATTAACGAGTGATCCAATTTCCAGAAAACGAAAAAACATTTCAGCTTCCAAACCAGACATTAATTTCACCACTAAGTGCTCCAAGTTTAGCGAACAACCGAGTTTTTCGGAAAATAAAGAAGATCAAGAAAACAAAAACAAAACATGTAAAAGTGGCGACTCAATAATTAGTGGGGAGAAGGTGGCTAAGTTGTTGGGAGTTCCGGAAAAGGATTTAGAGGATAGAGTACTCGAAGACTTTAATATAACTATCAACTCAAGTTTAATGAAGGATATCTTTGATTATGAGAAAGGGAAATTCATAGGAAAGGAATATCCTAGTGCGATCTCGGAATGTATTAATGAAAATGTTGACACGTGCAGTTTTAATGCTGAAAGAGGCATAACTTATCACCGTAGTAAACTTAAATTCTGTACCATGAAAGGACATTGCCCCTGTGGAGTTGAGTTTTGGATAGACGGGATGACAAAACCAGTAGAAAACATGAACTATGACATGGAAGTGCATCCGAAAGGAGTTGTAAGAGTTATTCAGCACAAAATGACAGGAAGACAGATTCGGGGTAAGAGGGTTAGAGATCCAATGGCAGAGAAGCTTAAGCATGCTAAAGCTAAGAAAGTGGAGCTCATAAACAACAATAATACTGCTGGAGTAAAACTTCTTCACGGAAATCTTCCGCAGCCAAGTGAGGAGAGTTTGCGAAAACTTAAAAGTGAAACTCGTCTTAAAGAAAGAACATCCACTGATCCTGGTGAAGCCGTAAGAAACCTACAGCAGCACTTTCAAAAAAGCCACAATCAGCAGACAAACATTCCTGGATTTATTCATAATGTAGTTTCAGACGACAACATCACAGTGTGTTTATACGACAAATTTTCGTTAGAGCTACATTATGAAATAATGAAAAAAGGTGTTGGTACAGTGTACATTGATGCAACCGGAAGTTTGGTTAGAAAGTATCATGACAAGCAGGTGCTTTCATTTTTATTAATCGGAGAGGCAGCTCAAAACAAAGTTTATTTAATTGCTGAACTCATCACAACAATCAGGACAGAAAGGTCTCCGAAAGAGTTCATTACTCATCTTAAGGATGAAATTGCAGACAAAATTGGAAGAAAACGAAACACTCCTTTCTGCAAAGTGGCCGTATGCGACTTCTCATTGCCTTTAATTTTTGCCTTAGTCAGGAGCTTGTGTGAAATGAAGGTTGAAGATTATCTTTATCACACACACAAAGTTTTCATGGGAACCCCTTATCATGGATCTCGGCCGGTGATTTATATTTGCAATGCGCATCTTATTAAAGCCTTCTCACGAAACTTACGGAAAAAGCTCTCTAAGGAAAAATTATTTATCGTGGATACTGCAATGTTTGCTTTAGCTAGAATGGCTGAAACAGCTAACAAGGACGAATTCGAAGATACAGCAAGCCGAATTGTTCGAACGTTTGGATTAAAGAAACTGTCTGCAGCAGAAATCAAGCGTAATATTGAATATTTCCATGAAAAACAGCCAACTTTTGTGACCTGTAATGATGAAAACGGTGATGGTGACGAGGATCCTCTAGAAGTGTCTCCGGAATATGAGCTCCTACGAGACCATTCCGAGTTTTATTCCATGTTTGCAACTTTGCGAAACGTTTGCATCAAGGAAAAACCAGGAAAACGTTCTCCAAAAAATAGTAACAAGTACTTTTGCCCAGAGGTTTTAAATTTGCTTCAATATTCATATATGACCTACTATCCCTTTTGGTCCCGCTTTATGGTAGCTAAAACAAAGGATCCTTTATTTCTTCGAACCACAACATCTGCCGTGGAAGCCCAATTCAACCTTAAGAAAACCAACTTTAATGATGTGAAAAATGATTATCTTTCTAGCTATATTAAAGTAACACAGGAGACTTTTTGCGGCTGGAATAAAACAGCAGCGTTGAAAATGTTTCGAAACGACCCTGGTAAGAAATCCAAAAAACCAATGAATCCATCACCGGCAAAAGAGACTTGGAAAAAGCGACAGAAAACTACACGGGAATCCAGATACTTCTCCAATCGACATTTTTTTCAGGCCACAGCGTCGCAACAGGAATGTTCAAAAACCAAAGGTGACAAAAGCTTGCAAATGTCTCAGAACTTGAATGCTATTCCGAATACATGTGATCCAGTTGAAACCACTGCTTCTAAAAACGGAAAGGAATTTTGTCAAAATAACACATTTAGCAACATACAAATTTCCGAAGATGAGATCTTATGCAGAGTGGACGATATAACCTTAAAAAAGAAGACTTGTTAATATTTTTTGAAGGATCGCGTTGGTTTACTAGCGATCATATAGATGCCTACATGAATCTTCTCATCAATAAATATCCGAAACCTCAGTTTATTGCTTCAAAAACCTTCTTTGCTTCCTACGACGACGACACAAATATTCTTTCAAGTCTTGGTGCTGCTGTCGTTGCAAAGGGAATTGCCACAGTAGGAGATGCAAATAATATAGAGGTCTTACATCCTTTACACATACCGGTAGGGAATGTAATAGAGATTAACTCACTTTAAAATTTAAAAATGCGAACAATTATTATTACATTTATTGATTTTAGAGACACTGGATACTGCTAAGGATACAACTATTCGCTCGCCGTTGCATCGTCTATGACAGTTTAAACTGTTCCGAGAATTCAATACCTGACAATGAACTGGAGAAAGTTCTATCTCACTTCCTAGCTCTGTATCCTAACTCCGATAATCCAAAATCCAAGTGGGTCATTATTCGCCCGGCCCTTCCTCTTCAGTCTGACACCTGGTCTTGTGGATTGCGTGTACTTGTGCATGCAGAATACATATTGAGAGACAAGACTATTAGTGACTGTATTCGAACCGAGAATTTTTTAGAAAATAAAAAATTCGAAGTTCTTTCTGATTTCTTGCAGACAACATCAAAGGGTAGAGAAATATTGGATGTTGCTGTAAATGCAAAAGAAATTGGGAAAATCTTGGTAAATTCGAAAATTATCTAGTTGAATTTTTATTTAAACTAACTTTATGAGAAATTTAAGGTTATGATGGAAGTTAAAAACACATTTTAAAATATACGAAGTTTTGTTTTTAATGAATTTTGTGACTCTCTCAGTGTAGCCCTATATGTAATGTGATTTTCTCCGGTGTCAATTTTAGGCATTTTTACGCTTGAGGTTGGTGTAATAGTAGTAGTAAGAACATTAATGACTTCTTGTTTTATAAATGATCATTGCTTTAATTAATATTGCATTTATAGAGTTTAGTTGCGGTGACGCTGATTTAAGACTTTAATAAAGCTTCCTTTAAATTTTCTAGCATCTTATTAGAATTGTTACATGGCAATATGCATTTTATTCCGTAATTTTAACAATAGAAGAAAAACACGAGTATAATTAAAACTTGCAAAATAGGCTTTAGTTTCTATTTTGGCATAGTGAGGCACATTTACAACTTGCCGAATTTCCGAATATGAAAATTTTTATTTGCCTTTAGTAGTTCATTTCCTGCAGAAAGCCGCAGCACAACATTCCTACAGCGAAAAAATGTAGCTAATAGTAGCTATGCTCTATGCTGTCCTTTGCTGTCCTTTGCTGAGCTCTGCTGTCTTCTGCTGAGCTCTGCTGTCCTTTGCTGTCCTCTGCTGTCCTCTGCTGTCCTCTGCTGTCCTCTGCTGTCCTCTGCTGTCCTCTGCTCTCTGCTGTCCTCTGCTGTAACTTCACACACGTTTTATAATGTCTATGTGAACTGAAGTATTTGGATTAACTCTTGCAGTTAAAATAATACCGAAAACCACGAGCGATCCAATATCAGATTAAGCTCGAAGTCGAGTGCAAAAGTCGATATGGGAACCCTTCACAATTGAAAGTGTCAGCCTCAGCACTGCTCAATATTCTGAGCACACAAAAAGGGGGTCGCCTTCCATGCCTCACTGGAGACGAAATTGTTTCATATCTGCGCTTATTTATGCAGTGATGAGATTTTCATTGCAGCCAAAAATCAAAAAGTGAATTTTTGTTTGAAGTTGTCAACTGAAGTTATTTGAATGGGAGAAGTGGGAGTAGTGCAATTTTCAATTTCAAAAGTGAGCATACCACAAAATGTTTGCAGTTGCAACAGCTCAACTTACGTAATACTATTTGGTTGGTGGAATTAAAATTTACTGAAAGATGCAATTTTGTAGATCAGTGAGGGAGGATGATGACAAAAATGTGGGTGAGTGGTGAGTGAGTGGTAAAGTTAAAGAGCTATGCCATTCCTTTTAGCTGAAGTGTGAAAAAAAATATTCTATTGCACACTCACTTTTTTCAGAGTAAGTTGAGCAGTTAGCAAAAATGCTGGTGGTGTGTTGGTGGGGATGATGAAGTAGCATCATTTTATACTAGTTTTGTTGTTCGTGTTGGTGAAAAAACAAGGAAAAAGGCTTTTTTCGAGGAAGACAAATGACTCGTCACGGACCGCTTCCCTTTCAGCAAAGAGAAAAAAAAGGGAACGCGAAATTTCATCAAAGGAGCTACTCTCAAATAATATTCATTGTTCTGGGATTTCTTTTGTGCTATGCCTCCTCAGGTAAAGCAAATATGTTAAGCTTGGCTTATGTGGAATTTCTAGTGACAAGTGCTAAAAATTTTAAGAGATTTTTTTAATGAAAAAAATATTTCGGTTTTTTCCCTAAAGTTTTGGCTGTTGGCCCTCACTGCAATCAAGTTGGCCATGGGCCTGCGGATATCATCATGGCGTCGGGGCGTATTAATCCGAAGTACACTTGGTATAAGCGAGGTCACAAAACATACGTTCCTGTTGTAATGGATCCCACGTACAGTAAAGTCTTTTTTCTTAAAAAATAAATTAAAATTATCTTAAGTGTCAAATATTTTAAATCAAAATTTAAATTAAATGGGGTATCTACGATAAAATAGTCATCATAATATTTTACTGTTTGTCTAAGCTCAGGCCACAAAGAACACGGAATTATTGTCGGAGGCTTGAGAGAAATTTCACAGAAGACGTGTGTCGAATTTGACTACTACGAGGTATTAGCCAAAAAATTAGTTTAATTAATAATTCAGGTAAATTATCATTTTAATTAAAATCAGTACTCATTTTCTCCTGTCGTAAAATTTAGGATGAGTACTCCCTTCACGGAAAGGACTTTGTTTATATCACTCGTCAAACTAAAAGAGGTTGCTGGTCTTACATCGGTCGGATTGGACGTGGCAAACAGGTCAGTTTCCTCTTCAGAAAACAATTCTCTAAATCACGCAAGTGACAAAGTTAAATTTATTTGCATTTTTTATTTTTAGGAAATCGGGTTACCTCCAGGCTGCATTACACATAGGTGGGGCATTACAATAATTTAATTTTGTCAGCAATATTTTTGATAACTTTTCTTGTCTGATTTTATTATTATTAATTATTATTATTAATTAATTAATTTTCAGAACTGCGATGCATGAAATGATGCACGCTTTGGGATTTCGACACGAGCATGTTCGACACGACAGGGACGATTACATTATCATCTACTGGGAAAATATTAAGCGAGGGAGGGAGTCCAATTTTCAGAAGCGGACTAATGACCTGTCAGTTGGTCCTTATGATTACGACAGTATAATGCATTATGACAGGCGGGCATTCTCCAGCAACACTAAGGATACTATATACCCGTTGGTAAGAAAAATATTAATATTTTGACCTTCGACCTATAAAATATATTTTTTATTGTGGTGCCATTATAGTAATTTATTTGCTACTTTTAAGAAATCTGGAGTCAAAATCGGAGTGCGCCAGAAAATGAGTCATTGGGATGCCAAGAAGATCAACATAATGTACAGTTGTCACGCTGGAGGAGGAGGCGGCGGAGGAGGCCATCTATCTTGGTCTCCTGAAAACGACATATTTGGCCACGACCTTATTGACCACTCTCTCCTCCCAGCACCTCGAAATGCATCGTCGAGTCCTCCCGAGTCTTCTGAGATTGAGGTAGCGTACGATGAACTGGACTATGACCCTGGACTTGATCCCTCCTCCGGATCGAGGAGAGGACATGTATATGGACCTCGACAAAGATCCTCTTCGTATGGCGACGAATTCCTCAACTTCAACCATAATAATAACCATCATCCTGAACACTACCGAGAAAGTGGAGGTGGGCCAAGGCAAAGACACGGAGGAAACCGCGATGACCATTATGACAGTGATGAGCATCTCCATTCTAGGAGCCCGAATAATAATTTTCATTCCCATCACAACTATCCCCAAAGTTACTCCAATTTTGATTTGGACACTTATCCAACAAGTCACGGTGACTCAAGTAGTGATAACAATGTAGACTTTTATGATATTTAGGAAAATATTTTTTAAATAAAAATTTGTCTTGAATTTTTTTTGTTCAGCTGAATAAAAAAAGATTAAATCGTTCGTCAATTTTATAAAAGGGCTTAACATTTTCCCAATCTAAATATACCAACGACAATTAACAATAAATTTAATTCGCCCATCACCCATTTATTTGGAAAAGGAAAAATTGCTTGAGCAAATATTTATTACCCATGCCAATGCAATGCCTTCTCCAAACGTTTGCTTTGTTGAGTTCGATGATAAAATTCACATTGGCTGTGGCATATCTACTCTAGCAACCCTTTCCCCAACCATTGCTGATGCGACTCAGCAGTAGACAGTAGAAAAGAACCCAACTAGAATAATATATCTTGCATAACACATTGCAGCATTTTCTCAGCTGCTTTTTGTTTACATCAAAAGACAACAAAATGCAGCCTGTTTCCTACCAAAGCTCTGAACTGAATTAAAATACCTAACTTAAGGTCAAACATTAATTTTTAGCAAGTAGTAAATAAATTATGTAATAATTTTTGGTGTTCAGTTGGACATGACAGGGCAGTTAGCATATTTTTAAAGTTTCTTCAACTGAATAAATTTTTTTTATAAATAAATTGTGTTTTCTGCAAAATTAAGGGTTAAATTGACTGATAGTGACAAAATGAGTTCTGCTGGAGAGAGTGATGGAGATAAGGAGAAAAAACAGTTTAAACTAAACACTAACGGCTGCTGTTTACTTTGCCTGAGAGATGTAGGTGGCACAAATTTGAAAGTAGGGGATATAAATGGTTACTCCATTTCGCCGTTAGTTCAATATCTGAAAATAAACTTGCGGAGTGTGTTCACTGATGGAGACGCTAACTACTCGGGGCCATTCTCAGCCCTTCTTCCTCTCCTGGATAGTTCCGAAATTTCGGCTCAGCTTTGTGGCGAATGCGGAAAAGTGAGTGTGATGGTATCGAAGCAGATTAAACTACTGGAGCTGCTCCAAATGGAGTTAAGCGATAGTTTAGAGAAAGTTAGGGGACGAATTTTGGAGGCGAATGGAAATAATCAGACCGTTAATCAGTTCAGACAACGTATTTCCAGTGACATTTACACACTCATCTTGAAAGATACTATTGAGCGGCTGAGGGAACAACTTTTGACAAAATGTAAGTTGGTGTATTTTTTTTAAAACTTTATTTTATTAAGGAAATTTTAATTTTTAATTGTTAATGTTTAACTAAAGTGCAGTTTCTTTTATTTCTGTAGGTACACAAATTTTCGCAGTTCTTCCTAATGAAGGCGAAGTACCCATTACAAAAATGGACCTAGATTTAAATATTTGCAAAGCACAGCTTCGGATCCGTCCACATCAACTCAACTTTCAAAATGGCCCAATTAAAATTAAAACTCCGAAATCCTCAGTGAGCAAAATCACATTTAAATCCAGTCATGTAAATGATGCAAAGCAGAAGAAGGAGAAATTGAAGCTGAAGGCGAAGGGGCATTCTAACAAAGCAAGTTTAAAGCGATTAAAGCCATATATTCCCAACGCGGCTTCTAGTTCTAGAAAGCCTGGCGTCAAAAATAGGAAAAAGTGTGGTGTTTGCCTTAAAGTATTCAGCTCTCGTTACCGACTCAACACTCATCTAATGTGGGCTCATGTCGATGATAAACTGTCTAAATGTAGCACTTGCGAGGAACTATTTCAAAATCCTTGGGACCTTAAAAAACATGTAAAACTGGTTCACTCTGTTCTCTACTGCACTTTCCCTGGATGTCTAAAAACTTTTCGTTTAAGATTCCGTCTTAACCACCACGTAGCAAAATATCATCCCAATTACAAAAATTATGAAAGCGATACAGCTTCGGATGGAGCGCAAAATGTCCCGGAGGAAACACCGAAGAAGCCCTCAATCTTAAAAGTGGAAACGAAAAATGGAGAAAGTGGCATGGAAAGGAACAGGGGTCCAGAGAAGAAGTGTGGAGGCTGCCTAAAATCTTGTCAAAGTTGGCCAGGGTTACAATCTCATCTCAGGAGGAAAAACTGTGAAGGAGCTAAGGAACAACTGGCCGACATTCGTAAAAATATTGATCAGCGCAAGCAGCCTTCCAAAAGATCATACCAATGCACCTTTCCCAAATGTTTGACGGAATTTCAGTTGAGATTCCAACTAATTGAGCATATTGCACGTCGCCATCCCGGTTGGAGTGATTCAGAGCACGCTGATCCGGCGTCCAGACAAACGCTACATTCAAAACCAATTAAAAAAATAGAACGGGGAAGGTCTGGCCGGAGGATTTGTAAAATTTGCCGGAAATCTTTCAAAAATTTTATTGGCCTTAATGTTCATTTCAGGCAGAGCCAATGTGGACCCATCATGGATGATAAATACAGTTCTGCCAGCAACAAAATCCCCGATGCAATTGGTAGCATTGCAACACAAAAAGTTATCGATTCCTCACCTCAATTTCCATGCACTTTTCCAGGCTGTTCGAAAACATTTTCTTTCAAGGCGCAACTGAATCGCCATCAGATAGTTCGCCATCCTAACTTGAAGGAAGAGGCAGCAAAAGAGATATCCCCACAGGACTCGACGCCCGTAATCGACGAACAAAGTTCAAGCGGCTCCCTTTTGAAAATGGCTTTAATGGCTGGTCCAGAAGAAATCCACAAAACTGAATTTGATTGCTCTCATCTTGAATCTCCTTCCGAAGAAAGTGAGCTACATCCTGCCTCCGATATTTCATTGACCTACGCAGATTTAACTAACGAGAGTGAAAGTTCCGACCCAAATTGTATCACAAATAATCAGGAGCAGTCTTTTTGTATTATAAAAAGTGTGGTTAGTCAGGTAGCACAAGATCTTCCCAAAAAGGAGGAGACAAATGCTACCGAAGCTAAAATTCAAAACGACGACAGTGAACAAATTGACAATTCCAGTAAAATCGATCGGGTTGCTGATCGTGAGCGTAGCAAAGAGAGAGACAAATCTTACCTTCACCTCAAATCAACTCCGTTCCGGTGCACCTTTAAAGGGTGCTCTAGAAGTTTTAGTTTGCAGATCGCTCTGCTTCTCCATCAAAGATCTCAGCATCCAAAAGAAGATAAAAAGGCTGACGCTTAAATAAAAGTTGAACTAAGGTGTCACCTCAACAGGTGATATTTCCGGCTGAGAAAAATACTGTTTTCTCCAATCTTTCTGTTGCATTTAGGACGGAAATCAAAACAGAGCATATTGAAGTTATACCTTGTAAATAGATTACGATTAGAAACTTATTGCTATAACATACCTAATTTACTATTGGGCCTAGCCTAGTTAATAGCTTTAGCAAGTGTTACACTACTATAAATAATCTAAAATAATAATAAAAACATGGTGGAATTTCAGCGAAGTTTTCGTGCAATTATTTTGCAGTCATACCAATCCGACTTTTACTTGCCGGAATTAAGGGAAAACGCGATTTTCCTTAAATCAGAACGCTTCAGAGAATAATATGCGGAGCAGCTAAAAAAGAGGTCGGAATTTATACGGGAAGGGAATTGTTCTTCATTCCCAATTTTCAAATATATTTTTATGCGCCAATTGTGCCATCGGGCTATGAAGCCGTAACTGCAAACACAACATTAAAATAAAATAAATCGATTTTCCATTAAGTCTAGTAGCCCTGGAAAAATAATTTTAGGTAGCTGCATCGATCATTTCCGTTGGTAGATATTTTTCACTTGTTTAGCTTACAAGCCAACAAACATATTTATTAACCAGCTTAGGTAAGTAAACTTTTATAGGCATTATTGTAATTAATTGTGCTTGCTTCACTCAGACTTTGTTTTTAAGATTGATACTCACCGAAGAATTTTTCATTGCGAAAGGATAAACTTCGTTTCATAACTCACCGAAGAATTTTTCATTGCGAAAGGATAAACTTCGTTTCATAACTAACTCAACATGTACTTAGTTAATTAGAAGACATACGCGTATGCACTCGTCCAAAATATTATCTACAATGTTATAGCTTGGAATTAAAAACATGAAATTAACTTACAGAATTGGAAAAAAAATTCTCCATGAGCCGTGGCCAGACCCTAGTCCTAAACATGTTAATTCAGAAATATCTCGTTCATAATCGTTTATCCGTTTACTCCAAAATTATTTAATTCGTAAACCTGCATGAACTCATACAAATTCTAGTCATATTTTTTTTGAAAATATTTTGCATGCTTTATTTTTTAATTAATCCATAGCACTAAATACTTTTTCATAAGTGAGCTTATACAGGTATTCAGTAGCCGTGCATGGATCACTCAAACTTTGTTTTTTAGACGGAAGCTCACTAAGGAATTTTTCATTGTGAAAAGAAATATATGCTTCGTTTCATAAGGGGACGTTCACATATTACGTAACGCAAAAATCAGCAAATTTTGCCATGTATGGGTACCCTGTAACGCATGCGTAACATTTTATTGTTCATGGTATCCCCTACAAATAACGTAACGGAAG